>APFE030968190.1:44272-81790 GCA_000404065.3 Pinus taeda | reverse complement strand
TCCAGAATATTGAACAGTCTTGCAGTTGAGTTTTCTCCATCTTCTCACCTTGTATCTGACAGGGGGGGAAATGATGGTCATCTACAAGATTCAAAAGCCACATCAAGCGAGCCTGAGCCACAACCTACCACACCAGTTTCAGAGTTGTAGCCAGAGACAAAGATGCCCGTGAACATGCCTTCAGTTGGCAATCTGGGACACTTCCTCTAGCAGAAGACTTCAGCTTCTTGCCAGCTTTGGAAGAATTCCAGGAAAAAAATTGAGAACACTTCCTCTAGCAGAAGACTCCAGCTTCTTGCCAGTTTTGGAAGAGTTCCAGGAATTGCATTAAGCATTCCAGAGTTGTTGGTCATCCTTAAACCATCACAGGTTGAAACTTCCCTTTTCAGGTTGAAATTCTCCCTTTTATGCGGGGTGAGAGCTCCCTTTCATGGTTGAAGGTTTCCCTCTTCAAAACAATAGGAGCACTTCCTCTAGCAGAACACTTCAGCTTCTTGCCAGTTTTGGAAGAGTTCTGGGAACTGCACTAAGCGTTCCAGTGTTGGTCGTCATCCTTAAACCACCACCGTTTATACCAACATTTCATAGAGCACATTCAGCCTAGTGCTGCTATGCATATTTGCACATTTTGTATTACAGCTCTCTTCTTGGACTCATACATAACCCTTCGGATTAAGGGGGGGAAATGTTGGACACCTAATCCTCAATGGGTTAGTGTGAAAGCCGAATGGACGAAAGGAGTCCAAGAGACCTTGGTATGTGAAACCCAACGGTCACATATTGTACTATAAATGTATATCTCTTGTTAATAAAAAATGTACTCTCCTGATTATCTTTCATATTGTCCTTGCTGCCCATGTGTGTTTAACACCACACAATATAGTATTTCTCCCAAAAAACAATGAATTTTGGAAAAAATAGAGCGAAAGATAGGGCACATTACCTTATGTGTCCATATCTACTTAAAGTATTTCTCGAATTTGTTGGAACAAGAAAAAACCACTAAAAGTATAAAAGTATTTGTGGTAAAGAAGGTACAAAACCTTAAAATTAATGTGTATGGAAATAAGGCTAGAAAACAATATTTTCAAACAATGAATAGAAACAAGGAGAATGTTACCCTAAAAGGGCACACATTTTTGAAAGATGCCCTTATATCCATTGAAAAACCTTACAAATATTTTGTTGCCCAAAAAAGATTTGCAAATCCCTCGTTTCAAACTTGAAACAACCTAAAAACAATTTTGGATAAGGAAGCAAGAGTCCACACTAGCTTTGATACCCTTTTGAAATGATAAATATGTTGTTAAAATTCATGAATACTTCAACAAAATCTAATCCAACATAAAGCTTGTAAAAGAAATATAATATAACGAAAATTGAACACATAAATAAGAGATATGGTGTATGTAAGCAAAAAAATCAATCACTTAAGAATCCTAGATGATATACAAATTATTCCTAAGGTGACTAGTTATATATAACTAATTATAGACCCACACAAATGCTTAGGTTGGCCTTGGCGTCCTAAAATGATATAAAATATGTTCACTAGGTTGATTATTAAACCATAACCTATTAACACAATAATGAGGTTGCTTAGGCATAATCAAGTAACCATAAGTGAAGATTACCATCATTTCAACAACTAGATCCTTAATATGCATTTCAATCAACTCATATTAATGCAGTTCACTATACTTTCTCATTAATATATAATAATAGCGTAATACTATTTTTAACACTTAAATTGTCCAATCTCAAAGAGAACCTGTGGTGGATGCCTTTTCCTACTAGGAGAGTTATATACCCACTATGAATCTCTAGGTTGGTCTTGACCTCCTAGGAATAATCTAAACCATAAAATAATGTGATTTTTTAACTATAATCAAATAACCACAATTGATTATTACCATCATTCAACCATGTAAATAATTCAAATACTTAATGTGCATTCACTAATCAATACAATTCACTATAATTTCAAATTGAGTAATACGATAATAGCATACCACTTTTTTAACATTAAAATTGTCCCATCTTAAGCAGAACCTATTTTACATGATTTAGCAAGCTTGGAATTTTCTCTCATACTTTTAATATGACCATTTCGTGAAGAAAAATATTTACTATATGCAAAACCTCCTTAGTTTGGCCTTGGCTTTTTGCTCCTCCATGAAAAAAATTGTCTGCAGTTTCAATGAAATTCACCACGCATGCTCACGATGAAAAATAAACTATTCATCGCAAGCTAAAAAATAATTTATGGCGCCTACTAACCATTTAACCATTGGAATCACTTTCGGGGTCTTTAAAGTAATTCATGATAAAATGTGGTTGAGATGAACTCACAAAAAAAAGAAAAGAGAATTTTCATTTCGGATATTGATATATAAGAATCAAGATAACAAATGACAAAATACAACCTTCGAGTTGTCATTATTGCACCATGATGGAAAATTTAGTAGCACTATTCACAGTAATAATACAACAATGAGTGATGACACACTCGGTAAGAATTATAACAATAAGCATGTCCATAGATGAAGCTTGTATCCACTCCCATGCCTTGTAAGCATAACTAACTCTTGATATTTTAACCTTCTATGCAAATTAGGCATATTATTTATCTTCGTAGATGAATATTGACCACCGATGGTTGCATAAATGCTTGTTGAATTGATATCGCAAAGGGGAGAATTGGGTGGAAAATAAATGATGCAACTCGTTTTGTGCGTCCATCGCCAGCACCATTTTCCAATCCTGCCCAAGTGCATTTTATCAACTCATTAGAAATATTAATTCAAAAAAAAATTATGAACATTGCATGTGTGCCATGAACTGCAACGAGTTGTCCCCTCCGAAACTTCTGGGCTAAATTGATGGATAACGCCTATCAATTCACTAGTATTATGTGAGCTACAATAACAAGTGAACAATTAGAATTCAAAGGAATGATAACATTATATAGGAATAACATAGATGCTTTTGAAGAAAACAAGGCATTTTCCAAACCAGTATATAAGCAAAAACATTCCACTTTAGGCACCGTAATTGAGCGTTACATACGAGCTTCTCTTAAAAGTATAATAAACTAGAGAATGTTACATATGAGCTTCTCTTAAAAGTGTAGTAAATTATAAAATGGAGGAAAGACATCTAACAAGTACAAATATATTCTATATAGGATAAATAGGAGTTCCTCGGGTGCACTGTTTCCCTTTCTAAAAGAAAAAATGTTAAAGACATACAATCAAAAAGAAATTATTCATTTTTTTTAGTACAAAGCTAACAAAATATTAATTTCCTATGCTTTTTGTCCAAGGGTTTATGATTAAAAAAAAATCTAACCCTACTTGTGAAAATAGCTCCACACATTTTTGCTTGAAGGTTTCATCTAGCATATTGTAGATTAATTTAAAGTCCTTAATAATTCTGGAGTTTAATTTATAGCAAAAAAAAGTCATATTTGGTGAAACTCTAAAGTTAGGGTTTAACCCTAAAAGGTACATGATTTTTTATAAAGCTCATTTAATACAATATAACAATGAAATTCATTTAGTAAGAACTTCATTGTGTTTATATTTCATTTTAGAGATTTTGGTGAAACCCTAAGGGGATCCACTACTTAGTCATACAGATTATGATAATGTCAAATTTGTATATCATAGGAACATGTAGTTTATCATTGTCAGGCTCTTTTTGCATGTATTTTTCATTACCCTAGGAAAGTAGTCCATGATCTAACATTCTAAGTGACTTTTAGTCGCTCATAAGAAGTTTTCCTCATTCCAAATGTGCATTTTCTATGTTTTTATTCATAAATCATATTCTAGAATTTGTACAAAGCAACAAGGTTTCCATTTTGTGACATACTATCATGTAGTAACTCAAGTATATCATTTTCCCTTGATTTATGTAATATTATTTCACTCTTGTATTGGAAAAAGTACTTATTCTTTAGCTTGAAAAATGATTTCACAATGTTTGATCTGTATTTTTTATTTTTGTTGTAGCTAATATCTATTTAATATTTCATTCATTCATTAATTAGCTCTTAAAACTCTATATATAATGGTGATTGATGCCTTAGCTTTTCGTTGAATATTCTTGAAGCATATTATCATTTGATTGGCACTGGTATATCTAATTACATATTGAGGTATGAGTTTCTTGAAGTGAAATGTATTGTGCATATAATTTTATACTTTACAAGTTCATTTCCATAGATTGGGATACCTCCCATGGCTTTAACAAGCTAGCCTAAAGTGAAGGGGAGATTGCAATAAGGCAACAATAGTGTGTTTCTCAAGTGTGCTTACCCTTGCGGCACCACAAGACTTTAATAAGGGTATTAATTTGGGTACTACCACTACCAACACAAGCTTTAAGAAAAAAATCCTAAAAAATGACAAATCCACACAATATAATGTTTCTCCCAAAAAACAACAATCAAATTTGGCAAAAATAGAGAGAATGATAGGGTGCATTACCTTATAAGTGTACATATCTACTGAAAGTATTTCTCAATTTTGTTGGAACAAACAAAAACTACTAAAAAGATGAAAGTATTTGTGGGAAAGAAGGTACAAAACCTTAAAAGATTTGTGTATGGAAATAGGGCTAGAAAACAATATTTTCAAACAATGAATATAAGTAAGGAGAATGTTACCCTAAAAGGGCACACATAAACAAAAATGAGACAAGAGACACATAATGTAGGTGATTAGCAAGGGAAAAAACCTCCCCAACTTGAGAGGAAAACCCAAAACGAATTCTTCTTCTTATAGAGACTTCAATTGATGAATACCAAGAACAAGACCCTTGACACAACAACCTCTCCAAGACCAAGTCACAAGACCCTTCTTTGTTGCTTCTTCTTGCCCAAGTCAACACAAGTCAAAATACCTTCTTGCACTGCTAGTCTCGGCTACCCTCAGATTTCAATTATTTTCCACAAACTTGCATTTGTACCTCTGCAAATTCGCGCGTGGGAGGTGAGGGAGAGAGTATAGGGATGTTTTCCTCCTTCGCTTTACTTGAAGACTTCTCTTCATGATCTCGGCTAGCAAGGGAGCTGGAATGGAGACCTTCTTGATGAATTTTTCAAGGACTAATATGTCATCACTACAGAAACCCTAGTTTTTGTCACACATGTTAGGAAACTAACCCAAAAACAATGCCATAGATCTTCTCTCTTCCTATCTTCCTTCTCGTTGGTTATGAGGTTACTTTTCTTGTGATTTCATGTTCCTTTTCTTGTCTAGGATGCTTGACCGAGTTCTATCCTTGGTGAGGCTAAGATGCCCTATAGTTCAGTCCATGAGATATAAGGCCAACTTAACATGGTGCCTAGGCCGACATGTCTTTCTCGAATCATCCTTATTCCTTTTTGTAGGACGACTTCAAGGGGTTCTTGTGACAAGGTCTTGGAGGGTTAATGACTCAAATGATTTCTCTTTCTACAATGTATAATATGCCCAAATGGGTCTTCAATTTTTGACATTGACTCATTAGACTTTATGACATGATGACTGACCCTAAAGGCTCACAATGGGAGCCTTAGCTATAAAAATAATATTCCTTGACCATGAAACCCATGATTCAAGCATTATAAAAATAATTTTATTTTCTTCTTTACATCAATTATATAAAATCATAATTACACATGTCATTATGAAGACCGAACTTAGTTACATATTTCAACACTCACTCTCAACTAGGGAGGTATTCATAATCTACATAAGCTACTTGAACATTCTCAATATGAAGAATTCTCATAAGAAGAGTTGGATTGGTAACCCATCTGTATAGCATCATACCATCCAGCATTGTCACATAGCAAGGCCTTAACTAACAACTCTATCTCTCCACAAGATGAGAGCTTAATGCCGGCAAGACCAACAATGTATAGACACCCTCATCATTGTCTCTCTTGGAACATACCCTACCTGCGTTCTCAAAGTGTGTTCCATCAGGGCTATTCTTGTCTTGGATTCCCAATCCTCAAAGAATAGAAGTCCTCTACAACTACTCTTATCTTGGATTCCCTAACACATCCTCAAAGAGTATTGGATGCGAAATGTTTACCCAATCCTCCATTTTGTCTTCCCAAGTGAAGACAAGAATGATGTGTCTTAGGGAGGACATACCCATTCCACTGAAGGAATGTTCCCAAGCTCCTTCTTAACTAGGGACTTGACCAAGCTACCTCTTGACTAGGGACTTGCTTCTAGCAGCTCTTCAGGTGGAGATCATGAGATAACTAGCTGCTTGTAGAAACCCTCCTTTTGATGTGTTGTAGATGCTGCAACACCCTCAAAATTTTGACTTGTACTCAAATTTCAGAGCCTTCCTTGGTTTCTCCCTTGATTTTCTCAAACGCTTAAGCTCATTCCACGAGCTTTCCCCAAGTTCTTTGAACCCTTTTGCTTGTTGGATTAATTTTCATTTTTTGGCATGTTTGACTGATATGTCATGTTTGCAAACCTTTTTTTAGTGGTTTTGAAGGTTCGTCTTTGTGTATATGAGTTGTCCTAGTCATGTAAACACTTGTTGCACTCATACACACAGTCTTGAGCATTGCCACACAAGTGTCATCACGGTCATCCAAAGGTCTATTTCAAGTGTCGCTTCTTGTCATGAGATAGTCACACAGAGGGTAATGCTCTGTCTTGTTGTTCCAGTGGTCTATGTTGTTGTGTCATCAAAGTATGCTAAGTGTGTGATCACAGTTCAAGTTTATCACGAGTCTATCTTGCTCCTCCACTTAGCCATTTTTGGAAAATCTTCCCGACCATGCAACTCAAATTCACCAGGCCCCAACTGAGTTGCGCACTATGTAATCTCAGCCCTCATTGACGTGACCTTACTGCCTGGAACTATGCAGTCACTGTCCTCCAGGGTTGTTGTACAGTGCAATCCCAGAGCCTAGCAACCTTCCTTGACCCCTAGAATTGCGCAGTTGTGCCTCCTAGTCTGCCTTGAACTACACACTTCACACTTTCAATCCTCAAGATTTTATGTCACCTACTAGAACCCTGCAATGCGTAGAGAGTCCATCCTCCCTTGGCCTCCAAAACTGCACAGACATGTCCTCCAATGTCCTTCCCTAAGCGAAGAACTGCGCAGATTTGTCCTCCAAGTCTCTTTGTTGCCCAGTCCCCCTAGCCTCTGAAAATTATGCAGAATTGACCTCATCCCGCTGCAGCCACTGCTTGCTTGAACTACACAATCTTGATTCTCAGTGGACTCTGCACAAATTTTCTCCCCAGTGGGGACTGTACTAAAAAGTTCCTCAGTGAAGCCTGAGTTGCACTCTACGCAGTCTTAGTGATCAAGCTCTCTCCCTATCACTTGGAACTATACAATCGCAGCCACTGGGCCCTCTCTCGCAACCCATCACTTGTCACGGGCTCAGTTCATGGATAATAATGCATCATCTTAGGATAGGGAGTTGTCATGAGTGAATTGTAGGAATAGGTACACTATCAAAGTCATTGCGAGATGATGAAGAAGGATAAGGAGGGAAGCATGTGTAAAGACTCACTTGTAGCTAAACAGACGAGTGGACCTACCAAGAGCAAGCAAAAAGAACACAAGTGTGCAACCACCTTACAAGACCAAAGATCATTAAAGACCCTACATCATTAAGCTATGCGGAGGAGAAGAGAAAGCATATCCAAGAACACATTTATCACTTCGCAACAATATCAGCTTGACATTGCAACATCATCAAGCCAGCCCATGTCAACAATTTCATGTCAAGTTGTGTCATGAGTTGTCGTATGCCACAACATTATTGTGGGCCATTTATATTGTAAATCAAATGTTTTGTAAAGCGGAAGTCTAATGGACACACATGAATATGAAAAGTAATGTAAGTTCAAAAGCCATAGGAAGTCGAATAGTCATGAGGGTATTCAAAGAGTCACAAGGCTAAGCATCAACCCTTGGTTATATATATCCCCTCATTGTACGAGCATATGACTTTTCACCTTCGCTCCTCCCGCAAGGCATTAGAGAGATCAGCTAGTTCTTTGAGGAGAAAGGAGTGGCTCCAATGTCCCACTACTAGGGCTAGTGATGTACAATGTAAATATGTGTCTTGAAACTTTTGCTTAATAACATAAGCCTTTTCAAGCAAGCACGTTCTTCATGCATGAACTATGGATGTTTGTAGGACTGTGAGCGTTTGTATTTCATGTTTTCTTTCACATGTACTAAGATAGTTGAACTATTTCAGTTATTTCAGTGCTTATCTTTTTTAGAATGTGTTGTAATGGTTGTTATCGTTGTCTCATCCTTGTGGACTATTCTGTAGGATACTAGACAAATCTTTCTTTGCTTATTGGTTATAACGACTGTCACATCCATTGTGGACTATTCTACTGGATGTTAGACAGACATCCCCTTCTTTGTTGGTTGTAACGATTGTCGCATCCGTTGTGGACTATTTAGTTGGATGTTGGATAGGCCCTTTTGGTTCGTGTGTGTCTCTTCCTAGGTGGTACTATTGCCTCTCAATTAGAGGTTCACTCCCCTTTCCCCTTTTGCAGTAAGAGAACCTAGACATAATTGCGTTGCACACTCACCTTGCTTTTCGAAGATACCATTCCATCACTCTCTTGTGCTGACAGCTAGAGCCAAGGCAAATCTTTAAGGAGTTGGCAACTGGGCCTTTATACTAGATGGGACTCCTACACCAAACGTTGTGAGGTCTCATTAGGACTCCATATCGGCAAGATCCCCTAATCGTTGGCGGGTCCAACATTGTAAACATTTTTGGCGCTAGAAAGAGGGCAACCAATGTTTTATGGTTGATTGTCCCACCGACCCCACTAATCCATCTTCTGGTCAAGGCAACAGCGTTCACTCCATCTCCTCTACTCGTAATTCTGAAGTTGGTAACTCTTCATCACCCAAGCCTGAATGTGAAATCCCGTATCATCAACTTTGGGCTATCTGCCCCATCACCCGTCAGTTTGCAAAAGTTGTTGGGTTGATTCCGAGAGTAATCAGTCTTCCATATTCTTAAAAGAAGAACAAGACCACCCCCACAAGAGTAGTGGTCTCATCTATTGAAAAAGTGATCCTCGCCACTCTTGAAGAACTAGCAGATGTTGTGGAAAGGAAAGAAGAACCTCCACTCTTTCAAGGAGGAGAAGGAGGTCACCCCTTACTCTCGGGTTCAAATTCTGGCGGGACAGGCGGAGAAGAATAAAAAGAAGAAAAGGAAGAGGAACCATCAGATTCAAAAGAGGAAGAGGAGGATAATGAAGAAGACATGGCAGAGCAGAATCTAGATTGGATGACTCAGGGCCCATTAGCACTTTCGGGTGTCCTGTACAAGATGTCGAGTCATGCGGAGAAGCTCTTGATGAAATATGACCATTACAAGATAGTGAAGGTTGAAGACCACTTGAATAACTTCTACCTACATTTGCAAACACTTGAGGTACGTTACAATGATGTTGCATGCAAAATTTTTCCATGTACCTTGGATGGTAAAGCAGTGGTATGGTATCACAACCTTCCTCCAAACTCCATCCATAATTGGAGGGCATTCAAAAGAATCTTTGTTGAGAAATTTGTTGAAGATAAGACCCCTGACATGTTAGTGAAGGAGTTGGGTAGTCTTAAAATGGAGTGGAAGGAAAAAGTTAAAGGTTTCAATCAGAGGTTCAATCACATCTTGAACAAGTTTTTAGATGACACAAAACCTCATGACTTCATCACCATAGACTACACTTCTACCTTGCTGACAAGTATTACGCACTGTGTAAAGCAAACTGCGAGACCAACATTGACAGAAAACTACGAAGAGGCTATTGTCATTGAGAAGGACCTGCGTGCTATTGAAGTCATCACAGATGATGAACCCACAAAGGACTCCAAGGACACAGGTAAGAGGTCTCAGGCTTCTATGAGCAAGGCTAAGGAAAAGGAACCGAATGATCTTGAAAGTCTTACTTGTCTCATCAAGTCCCTGACCACCGAAATGGCTAAAACCCAAACAAAGGACAAGGTGAGACTACCGTGAGTAGCAGACCCCCCAAGTTCATGCTTAGAATGAATGCAACTTCCAACAACAACAGCAATCAACCGACAAAATCTACACAAAGTTCCAATGTGGTGCTGAACATTGAAAAAATGGGCATGGATTCGTACTCCACGTTTCATAATGAGCATCATTCAAAGAAGACGTGCCCAAAATGGAACCAGCTTATGAGCAGAATGGTTGTGCAGTTTGTTGACTTAGTCATGGTTGAAGAGCAGGTTGAGCCCGATGAAGAGAAGGAAGAAGTTGTTGCAGTTGATGAAGCTCCAAGCACTAGGCATATCATTGGATTTTAAGGTTTTCTTATTAAGCAATATTAGAGTACAATCTGGGTGTCGAAACTGGCCTACCCAATAGAGAATTTCCTTGGCAGTAATACCTCTCAGTTTCTAACAAATGTCCTAGCTGAAACCCCGGATAATCCTTCTAGCAACTCCTCAGCACAAAACTGCTAAGAAACCCCAGCGTCTGCCCAATCTAGATTGTGTCAGCCTCTCCTAGCCCAGTGTTGGCCCTGGGTCAGCCTATCTTGGTCTGCGTCAGCTCTCTGGGCCTTTGCGTCAGATACGCTGGCCTCTCTAGTGCTCTACACAACACTTGGCTACCTCTGCGTGGCCCTGCGTGAGCACTGGCTGCTCCTCTGTCACTATCTCTGGCTGCTCTGCTACTCTCCTGACATTATCTCTGCCTCTCTGTCTCTCTGTACTCAATGCCCCTCAGCTTCTTTCCAATCACTAATTCTATCTCTCTTAGCAAACCCCGCTCTAGAGAATAGAATGACTAATCATCTAGTGTATTCTCTAAGTGACCCTCAAGCCTCCTCTTATACTTTTCTCATTGACATATCAACGACCGAAATTAAGTCCCTAATCAACGGCTAGGATTAGATCTGATTTGATCCACGTCTTTTGGACCATTCTAACATAGAGTCATATTAATACACATTAATATTTTATTTTCCCTAAGTTTAGACTTAGGGACTCCATTAAAAATATTAACTATTTTAATATCTCTTGATCTATTTAGAATCTACCCAAACCCTTTCTAGGTATTGGAAATCTCATGTACCCCAACCTCTCCACCAAATTTCATGGCTAGAGCACATCCGATGCTACCCCAAATCAACATACCTTTGTTTCTTGATAAACCTTATCTTGAGTGGCTTTCTTCCATACTCCTTGAGGATATATCCGATGTTTTCCTAATCAAGACAATAGAGGGAGAATGGTGATTAGTATTTAATATAATCAAAACTAAATGAGAACATGAAGCCAAAAACTGAAAGGAAATGAGATACTTATCTTTGGGAGTTTTTGGGGGCTCCCTCCAAAGCTTGAGGGATACCTATAAACTTTTAAAACAAAAGAAAATTTATTTTCCAAAAACATGTTAAAAACCTATAAATTCTAAAAATCCAAAATAGAGGATCTAAGACTAAAACAAAGGACTTAATATTGTAAATCCCTTATATCAGATTCTTCGGGTTTGACTTTCTTTGGGTCTCCTTCTTCAGCAATGTTAGTGTGATCTCTATCTCTCTTCTTATTCTTTGGATTGTCGGGAAAGTCACTTCTATAGTGATCCTTCTTATGACATTGATAGCATTCTACCTTGGACATGTCTACTTTCTTCCTTGGTCCTTTCAATTTCTTTCCTTTGTGTTGAGCAATGTAGCCATTTGATACTCCTTCAGGATTGGCAACTAGAGAGATCCTCAATTCTTCTTGACTGTAGGCAATCCATAGTTCTTCAAAAGTGGGAGCTTTCTTCCAACTATTAAGTCCTGCAGCAAATGCACCCCAAGTAGGTGGCAATCCTAATAGAGTAGTGATCACGAGTTCTTTGTCTGGAACAATTTCATCAATGGCCAAAAGATCATCTCTGATTCTTGTTGTCTTCACAAAGAAGGAGGTCATTGTATCTTCTTTAGTCATCTTTGTGGTTCTTAGTTCATTCTTCAAGCTTTCCACTTGACCAATGTTCTTAATAGTAAATAACTTTGACAAGGCTTCATAAATTTGCTGATCATGATTGATGTTGGCTATAAATGGGACAAGATTGTCCTTTATTCCTTCTACCATTAGAGTCATGGCCACCAATTCTAATTATCTGAATTTTACTTTGTCAACATTACTATAGTAATTTGTAGGCTTGTTTGCTTTGCCTTTGACCAAGTCTAGAACCTTGTCCTTTTCAAGGATGGGATTAATCCTCTTCTTCCAAGACTTGTAGTTTGAGGCTCCTTCAAGTTTGTTCTCTCCCATGATTGTTTTACACATATTCCTTGAATATAGTAGATTCCTTCCCTGAGATAATCCTTTTGAATAGTTCCTTGATCAAGTGCTTAAGACTGCCTT
Organism: Pinus taeda; assembly: GCA_000404065.3. NCBI lineage: Eukaryota > Viridiplantae > Streptophyta > Pinopsida > Pinales > Pinaceae > Pinus > Pinus taeda. The sequence goes on along the minus strand of APFE030968190.1, from coordinate 69,373 downwards.
TTTCTTCTTTCTTCACCAAAGCTCTGATACCATGTTAGTAAATCAAAAAGCCAGAAAGATTTTCTTAATCTTGATAATTATTTGTGATGTTCTTGATTTGTTATTATGATTCTTTATATCTTCTTTCTTTTAGATCATCAAGCAATTACCAAAGCAAAAGCACAGAAAACAATGGACACTAGATGTAGGCACTAAGCCAGGGAAAATCCCCCTCAAGGGGAAAACCCAGTCAAAATTATCTTCCTTTCAATAGTATTCTTTGAGAATCTTCACCTTAGACAAAGGCCAAACCTTCCCTCCACACCAAGTCAACCTCCCAGATCTTCGAACTTTCTTCCAACAACTTCGACTATCTAGCAGCTTTCGGCATTAGGCAGTTTCCGACATCGGAAAAACTTGGAAGACTTCGATTTCCCAATCTAGGGCACGAAACAGAGAGAGAGAGGCACCAAAATTTTGTTTTTCTTCTTCTTCTTAGACTCCACCCAACTCGCACTTCCTTTGGCTTCCCGGCTTCGTACTTCGCACTTTCCATCTTCCTTAGAGATATCGAACTTGCTTGAGATGAAGTGCTCAAAATGAATTTGACTTGCTTCTATTTATAAGCTTCAACGGAGGTCAAATTGATATCCTTAGGCCAACTTGATCTCTTCTAGGCCGACTTGATGTAGAGGATACCTAAATTATATTTGACTCAATACTTAACCTTTTTTACATGATTCAAAAACCCAAGAAGGGTCTCTTTAAAAGTACAATGACTTCATTGACTCAGAATAAATCCTAGAAGTCCTCAATGGGGACTTTGACCTAAAACATGGTGACCCAAGCATGAAACCCATGCTTTAATACGTCACAATAATAATAATAATAATAATAATAAATGTATTATTTTGACAAGTACAATACAAGATGACTCTAATACATTAAATGAAGACCAAACCTTCTTACATTTTCCAACATAAAGTATATGACAATCTTGTCGAGCACAATAAGCAGATAAAAAGTTGATGGAGGATATTTCAATTATCTTGTAATAATCTCAATGGTTGAAGAACCATGTCGATTCTTCAAAATTTTCCTTCTTGGAGTTTATTGAGTCTTATCTCTCATGGGAAGTTCATGAAATCATCTAAAGCAAGGTTTTAGTGATAGCTATAAAATCTCTTAATTAATGTCAGGATGCAGATAGCTCGATGGATACATTTTGGGTAAGATTACATTCCCAATAGTCAAAGGGAGCTATGATGTTTAATCTTTCGATACATCCATTATTGACATCAGATCAACACACAATGACCCTCTCATTTATCCATGTAAGAGGAAGTTGGGTCAAGATAAAAGACCCTAAGACTAAAAGTCTGAGATATTTTTGTGATTGTCCAGTTCATTGACGAAATTTTCCTATTCCGACAAAGTGTACATCTAGGTGCTATATCTCTTAAAATCCACTTCACTTCGTGAATAATCTGAAATTTGGGATCACCATTGAGGCTAAAATCAGCAAGCATTACTTATCAGGATGAATGTGCAGGTTTTTGTCATATTCTCAAAATTCCTTGGTAAGGACAGTTTAACTTCCTTCAAAGAGAGGCTGGGACTCATGGATAGACCCTACTATGAGGGTCTTTGTTGAAAATTGAGGTTTGGGAGCTCCTGGGGGCTTGGGGTACCTATTGAGCTATGAGCGACCATAGGGTGAGTGGTTCACCTCACCCTATTGGTGCTCTGTGTACAGAGTGAGTGGTTCACCTTCCCCTGTGATACCCCGTGTACAGGATGAGTGGTTCACCTTCCCCTGTGATACCCCATGTTGGTTGACATGTGTGTAGGGTGAGTGGTTCACCTTCACCTACTGTTGATGACTTATGTTATTGTACTCTCTCATTGTTGAACATTTGATATAATAATAAGAAGATTTGATCAAAGGGTTTTCCCCATCTTGGGGTTTTTCCCTCGCATCTGCCAAATATGGTGTCCTCTTGTCTTGGCTTCTCTTCTGCATTTATATTTTATGTTCTTTCATCAGTTATTGTCATGGTTAATGTGATTACTTATGGATTAAGGGAATTTTAATGGGCTAATGGATAAACAAGTTAACTAAAAAATTAACAATTTCTCTTCCAAATTTGGGGCTTTGAACATGTATTGGTGTTACCTTCCTGGGTGGGAGAAGTTAATGAAGGACCCTATTAGATGGTTTCAACCTCTAAGGGAATGACAAGTCAAAGGCACACCTTTCAAGTGGCAGGTGTCATGTGAAATAATGATGCAATGGAGTGGGAACAAAGGGAAGGGTCGAAGCCAAGCCACATGCCATGGTACAAGGGTAGGTATGATGAGGGAAGCCCACACCTTTGAGTATATGAATGCAAGAGGGAGAAATTGTGGTGCATGTGTTACTTCGGTCTTCGTTTTTCCACCTTTCTTCATTTGTCTTGCCTTTTATTGATTTTTCTTCATTTATTGCTTAGGGCTCAAGGGGGCGAGAGCATGATGTTTAAGATATAGCAGTGATTGCCCCCATAAGGTAGGGTTGTTCATCAGCCACCCTAGGTTGGGACATTCATGGGTTCCTTAATGATGTAAGAGGCACTCATAGGAGCCCTAGGAACCAAGGTGATGGCCATAATGATAGGGGGTAACGCTCATGTTTGGCATTTTCCCGCGTGCTAAATTTTGTTGTCTCAGCCATCATTTGCATTTTGTGGTACATTTCTTGTTGTATATGGTCGTGTTATGTTTTTATCTTTCTTTTTAGCTGCGCCAACCTTTGGGCATCGTTGTAGGCCTGACCCAAGGTGTGGACAAGGGGAAGGGGATGTTAATACCTTGTGGACCCAATGGACAAATGTGGACCCAGATGGGGAAAATGTGAAAAGGGCTCGTAATGAGCAGAGGGGAGTGAGATATATGGTGTCAGGAAACGAGACCACACAACCAAAATCAAGGTTTCCCATGTAATGTCACTCCTAAAGCTAATAGCCAATAGAGGATATCCCACGGGACTAGGATACAAGATTAACTCCCTAGTTAAGGTAAGGGAACAAGAGTACAGTCAAAGCCCTTCCTTCTTCCAAATCTCGTAATAATCCATACCAATGTGTGCCCAAGAAAAACAAACATTAACTCCCAATTACATAATGAAAAATCATACCTTTGGGATTAGATGGCCTGCCTTCAAACATATGATCATGACAGATGAGTGAGGGTACACAATGGCTGGTTGAGCTGGAGGAGGATGGTAGCACATAAAAGCTATCAGGTTGCTGCAAGGGGCTGCTGGATACCGCATGAAGACAAATTTAGGAGAAAATTCTCTCCTATGGGGTCACCCACCAATGGTGGGCAACAATTCTAATAGCTGATTTACACAAGACCTCTGATATGGAAGGTCATATCACATGTGCAAAAGATAGATGGACTTGTTTGTAAATATTCTTCCATAAACCGATGTTAACTAATAGATGTGTAAAAGTATCTTGCAACACAATATAAATGTAATATCAAAACAATAACATAGAGAAGCCTTTTTCTTAGTGGAATAAGATTCAAGATTAAACTTTATATCTATCAAAAGATGCCCAATATGTATACAGAAGATGGGTAGAAGTTCAAGAATTCAGCATTCGACAACAGCAACATATCAGGACATTACTAGAACTCTTGCATGTTCACATCAACATAGGAACGTTAGTATACGATGGAGAAAGATATATGCATACTTCTGATCATAATATGCAATAGAAACAAACTATTACCGATTAGAGAAACATAAAAGCATTCAGACTAGAATATTGCACATCCTCGAAAGTAAATACTAGTAGAGTTCTGTATGTACGTTGATAAGACAAATCATTCAATGCTTCCCCATTAGGTGGATGACTTCAACTATTGATATTCGTTTATATAGTTTCTAATATTACATTTTACCTATCTATGGAATGTGACAATATCTGCTCTAATTCTTGCAATGATGACAAACACCAAAGACCAAGGTGCCACTTGTAATGAATTTAAATTCCTGAACTATTGGACAACAATTTCAGTGTTTAATGGGTATGTAGTTTTTATTTCTAGTCACATTTTGTATTCTGATGTATCCTTAATTTGCTGCAATTTCAGAATATTGTGTACACTACACGTCTTCAAAAACCATTGAATGTTTAGGCATTTCTAGCTTAACAAATGGCATTTCTCTAATGTGAAAATTTGTGGCATTTCATGTCTGAAATTTGTTGGCCCTTGTTTCAATACCTACACCACCTTAGATTTTTATTGCCAGTCTCTCTTCTCACTGATATTGTATGGGCATTTTGTGTGACAGTGCCAATTGTGGTGTTTCCTTAAATCCTATCCATTTTGTTCTAGGAAAGCTTCGCTGCGCTCTAAGGAATCTACCATGCTAACAAACCTAGAAACCTTTTTAATTTTTTTTCACTACAATATCCATCAGACCAACAGTTTTTTCAAAAATTCATCCATTAAAGAGATACCATATTGTTGACTTTTAGTGATTTCCTTAACTGATAATTACTTCCAATGGTTTTTAACAAATTCATCTTATACCACTTTCATCATTAAGTAATTATACAAGAAAAATCATCAACTGTAAAACATTAATGTTAGTGAAAAACATGAAGAGACACCCAAACAAAAGAAATACAAAATTTACCCTGGGGAAAACCCAGCAACCTTTTCTTAGAGAAATTTGTCCATTCAAGAAGAGATACAATCTGAAAATTTTCAGTCAAATCAAATCAAACTGACCAGTGATCAAACAAAGATAAAATTCGATCTCCTGAAATTTCGGCCTCCTGTCTTGGAGAATTCATCCTCCTCTCATGCCTCAGAAATTTCCTCAGATTTGTTCTTTTACTCTGCGTCAGATTGGCCCGAAATTCTGCCTCATAAGATTTCTTATGTGATCCGAAAATCTTGTTTGAAAGGAGAGGACAAATGGCTTATTTATAGTGAATGGATGAGGCCAAATAGGTGTGACTGTCGGGATGACCTGACCCGAACTTGTGGAGGAGCTGAGGCAAAAATTCTACTATTTGAAAATTCAAAATTCCCTCTTTTGAAGCCAAGATGAAGAACAGGTCTTACATATATTTGGAGGGTTAAAATATCAATTATGAAGACCAACCATCGCTACAAAAGTCAACACTCCCTTTTAGCTAGGTTGGTATTCATAATGACTACCCTGATGTTCTCTTGTTGACAAATTTCTCTATGAAAAGGTTCATCATTTATCATCAACAGCATCATTCTGTTACCATAATCCTGGTCAGCAACTTTGACTCATGGTAAATCAACAACACTTAGTTACCATAACTCTAGTTGGTACCTCTAACCTATTGTTGTTAGCATTTTGTTATTATGTTTTCATTCTTTATTAAGCAATTATCATAAAACATGAAGATCACAGAAGACAATAGAACACTCGATATAGGCTCCAAGACAGGGAAAAACCCCTTTAAAGGGAAAACCCAGAAAAATCTCTTCTTATAGAATCAGATCAAATGAGACATCCAAGACCCATAACCACAAAAACTCCCACATCTAGATGCCAAGTCAAATCATTCGTCCTTCCAGCAGATTCACCATCAAGAAACCAGCAACAAGAGATGTACCAAGGCAAATCTTCTTCCAGACTTCGGCCTTCCTCATCTTCTATGCGATATTTCAGACTAAAAACCATCCAAGTGTGTGTCCAAATGAGTCCATCTACCCTCTATTTATATAAATTAAAGGCGGTGTTAATAGACACATCCATTGGGGCAAAGCCAACTTGACATGTAAGCTGACTTGGCATCTAGAGGGGTTTTTGTCCCAAAATTTACATTTTAATTTGTTTTTTTCTTTTTTCTTTTTTTACAATAGTTCCAAAATAGGACTTTGACTCTTTGACTCAAAAAACTAGAAGCATGAAGAACATGCTTATCTAGAAAATAATAATAATTTTTCTTTTTCTTTTCTTTTGTCTTTTCACATAAAAAATACATAATGGTACAATTATGAAGACCGAAACTAGTTACATTCTCCAACACTCCCTCTTAACTAGGGAGGTATTCATAATTGTACACCTGGTACAAGAATATTCTCAAACTGAAATATTCTCATACGAAGAGTTAGATTGATAAACCATCTATAAGCATCAACATTATGACCAACACAATGATTGAGGCCTAACTTGACAAGCTCAACTTCTATTGAGAGCATTATGCTAGGAGACTTTACGTGAGGTACCACACTACCACTAAGGCACATACCCCATCCAAATGGTCACTGGGCATGTCCTTTTAGGACTATTCTTATCTTGGATTTTCTCAATCCTCAAAATAGCGGTCCTCTTCAACCACTCTTATCTTGGATACTTGTCCTATCCTCAACGAATGTCGGCATCTTTCCTTTCTTGGATTGTCTATCCTCAAGGAAACCACAGATACTTTATCCAATCCTCCATTGTTCTCCCTCCATGGCCTTCTCTTAGACTTACGGTTGTTAGTCATGGTCAAGTGCATGACACATGAAGAAGAGAATGCACATGTGATGCTCATCATTACTCCCTCTCAGCCAGAGAGGATATCCCCAACTTCCTTTCAATTGGATGTCATAACCACAAGCTCTCTAGCTTGTTCCCATAAGAGTATCAGCTATCAGTTCTTCATGGAGATTGTTGCATGGTTCCTTCTTTCCTTAGTATCTCTTCCTTCAATCTAGTGAGAGGAGAGGAATTCGAAGTGATCTTTTGCAATGAGGGGAAGTATAGTTTTGGATGGAGATTTCTCCTGATCCGAGAATACTCAGCAGAGAAGGTAGAGAGAGATCCAGCAGAGCCAGAGAGGCTAACGCAGGGCCACGTAGAGGCAACGGAAAAGCCCAAAGGGGATCCATAAATTTGTTGGAGAATCGATTTTCAAAGCCAGAAGCCGAGGTGTGAGACCTGGAGGGTAGAAGTCAAAGTTTTAGAGGCAAATCGATCAGTCAGGAGGAGTGACGCAAGGCCTATGCAGAGATTGCATAGAGACTGCACAGAGGCAAGCAGGGATTGTCCATTCAGTGGTTGGATCAGCCAGGATTTGCAGTCGTAGTGTGAGGTAATCTCACTCATCTTTCCATCAGTAATATTCTCTGTACTGGATAGCCAACAGGGAATCCAAAGATTGTATTCAAAATTACTATTGCATAATAATAAAACCCTCAGTTGCTGCACTAGTTTTCCCACATTGGGTTTTTTCAGGGACATTTGTCAAAAAATAATTGTATAGATGTGTTGTGTATTTCTTTCTTGTTCAGTTTCTTGTTTCCGCATTTTATTTAAATGGTGAAGGTTGTAGTGTATTAGTTTCGCTATTTATTGTTGGAAACGATAAATAATTTTGTCCAGTAACTAACAAATAGAAGAAACTTAATCAATTGTTGCAGTAGAAATTTGGCTTCCAAATTTTCACATGGTATCAGAGGTGCAGGTGAAACAAGAGAACAAAGTCAAAAGAGCCCAACATTGAAGGAAGAAGGGAAGTCGAAGTGTTGCATAGGAAACAAATCGAATCCTTAGAGGGTTGACACAGTGTAGGACAAGAGGGAAAGATCTTCATGGAAAATCTCTCTGAGTGAGTCGACAGAGAGGAAGGATTTCCATATCGAAATTTGTCAGCGATAGAAGGAGCAGCAAAGAGGGGTTTCTGATGTGACGCAGTTTTTGCAAGTAGTTGCTAGGTGGAAAGACGTCAAGAGGAAGAAGAGAGACACTTGAGGGAATTTCTTCCTTAGAGAATTCCTAGCCAAGGAATTCGAATTCTCATTTGTTGAGCAACAGCAATGGGTAGCAGATCTACCGATTCCAATAGGGAGTGTGTAAGCTAGCCCAGCAGCAGCACAGAGGAGAGAGGAGGTCATTCGACTTTTTCGATTGGCAGAGATAGCAGTTAGTGGATTGCGAGATCAAGATCGATTGGATGGTGCATCCAACTATGTGATCTGGAAGGCAAGGATGTCATGTCTTATGAATGAACATTTTCTCAAGATCTACATTGACAGTGTGGTAGTTGAGGTCGCGGATCCAGATCCACTCAAAAAGTACAAGGGAGAGATGGCAAAGGCCAAGCGGATGATCCTTGATGGAGTGAAGGATCATGTAGTGTGCCACATTGTCGACAAGGATACTACCCAGCAGATGTGGGAAGCATTGGCCAAGTTATACATAGGATCTTCCGAACAACGGAAGATGTACTTCGAGCAGAAAATGAGATCCACGCAGATGCAGAAGGGGGAACGCATTGATTTGTTCCTTACGAAGCTTTAGGAGATCTGATACTCGTTGGCAGTTGTGGGGTCAACACCTCAACCTACCGAGATGGTGAGGTTGGCCCTAAACTCAGTTTCAGAAGAGTGGCAAGTATTAGTCTAGAGCATCTTGGGCAGGGAGAAATTGCCAGACTAGGAAGGAATGTGGGTTGTTATTCAGCAAGAAGAGATGAGGACAAACTTGGTCAAGTGTAAACTTGATGGCAGCAGTAGCAGTGCGTCAAAGCCCAAGGAGGATGAGAATGCAGCCCTCGCATCTAAGGGGCAACAGGAGCAGTGGAAGAAAAAGAAAGATATTTCGAAGATCCACTGCTTCCGGTGTAGTAAACTTGGTCACTATGCTACACAGTGTCCTCTCAAGAAGAAGGCAAGGATGAGAAGCATGATCCAAAGGTTGCATCCGCACAGATTGAGGAGGAGGAGTTTGCCATGATCATCTGGAGGTGCCGTGATACAGAATTGTAGTTCGGAAGAACTACAGATGGGCAGGATCCTTGAGGAGTCCACCTCTTGGATCAATACCTTACTACGGGTGCCCAAATCAGAAGTAGCAGGATGGAGCGGGTCAATTGACGCAAAGGAGTGTCGGAGTGACAGTTGCAGTGCCTAGGAGCGCCCAAGACTAAGCAACACAGAGCTAGAGTTGGCAGCAGTGTAGTTGGCACAGAGCAGAGTCAGCAGCAGAGCATAGGCTTCAAAGGGTCAACGCAGAGACTATCAGCAGTCAGAAATCTAGCAGCAGATGCACCATGTTGAACATCGGTTCAATGATTTTGGATGCTTTTCCGTTGTTGGTGCAGTAGCAATAGCAATTGGAGAAGATTGCAGTGCAGATGTAGTGTTGGCAATGGCAGTGCCAGCAACAGCATGGATGCAGAATTTGAGAGGAAGTTGCAGTATAGATGCAAATTTGACAGTGGTGGTGTCAGCAGCAGTGCAGATGCAACATTTGTAAAGTAGTTGATGGGAAGCGATGTCAAACATCAACAACGCAGAGGGAGATGTTACAAAAAAGGGTGATGCTTCAGCAGGTTGCATTACTAGAGTACATCCCTTGCTAAGAGGGAGTGTTAATTTCTAGTAGCATTAGATGTGCTCTAAGCCTCAAAATTTGCAGGGAGGCTTAGACACATGTATTCCACAATTCCCAGAAATCGTTTTGGGAAATTCCACCTGGAGACAGTTTTATTAAAATAATTAATTATTTTTAATGGGTGCCTAAGTCTAAACTTAGGAAATTAAAATAATTAAAGGGTTTTAATCTAACTATGAGTGAAAATTCTAGAAGAAGATGAGGATCAAGTCAAAATGATCTGAGCCATTAGTTAGGATCTAATTTGGGCTGTTGTTTCTCAACAAAAGGATTATAAGAGGAGGTTTGAGGAGCATTTGGAAAATATATTGAGTTGAGATCAAAAGGTCAAATTTCTAAAGCACAACAGTTGTCGGGAGAGGAATTTGAAGTGATCTTTTGCAGTGATGAGCAGAGGCAAATCGATCAGCCGGGAGGAGTGAAGCAGACCGCAAGAGCTATGACGCAGGGCCTACGTGGGGATTGCATAGAGACTGCGCGGAGGCAGCCAGGGGTTGTCCATTCAGTGGTTGGATCAGCGAGGATTTGCAGTGATAGTGTGAGGTAATCTCACTCATCTCTCTGTCAGTAATATTCTCTGTACTGGATAGCCAACAAGGCATCTAGAGATTGTATTCAGAATTACTACTGGATAATAATAAAACCCTTAGCTGCTGCACTAGTTTTCCCGCATTGGGTTTTTTTTGGGGACATTTGTCCAAATATAACTGTCTAGATGTGTTGTGTATTTCTTTCTTGTTTAGTTCTTGTTTCCGCATTTTATTTAAATGGTGAAGGTTGCAATGTATTAGTTTCAGTGTTTATTGTAGGAAACAGTAAATAATTTTGGTCAGTAATTAACAAAAAAAAGAAACGTAATCAGTTGCTGCAGTAGAAATTTGGGCTTCCGAATTTTCACAAAACCCTCATCTGCCAAACAAATTTTCCCTTTGGGGTTTTTCCAAGGACAATTTGTCCAAAAAAATCGATGTCAAGTATATTGTGTGTGTGCATTATTTTCTCAGTTCCTATTATTATATGTGAAAATTACAATAGTGATTTAATCATTATTTGTCGTAAATTATTTTGAAGACATATAATCTCCAATAGATAGAAGATTAAACTCTAGTGGCTGCAATTAAGGAAATTTCACATAGCAAATCAATGCATAGGGTTTGCAAGAGTAAAACAACGCAAGGCATAGGAAGAGAAAGCCAAGGGTTTATAACACAGTTTATTATTCTCTAGATTTATTTGGGATTTGCTATATTTTCAAATTCCAGAGATGGTCGCAACAGGTTTAAAAGATCAAGACAAATTGGATGGAGCCTCCAACTTTGACGTGTGGAAAGCATGAATTTCTTTTCTATAGGACGAGTTTGGACAGAAGGAGTATGTGACTAATGTGATAGTTCTACTGACAAATCCATAGCAGCTGGAAACCTACATGAAAGCTAAGTAACCTAACACGGGTATTTGGGATTCGTCGGATATGGGGATTCAAGTGTTCGATTCGGACACATTGACCCCCCGGAACAAGACACGTTAGGATATATATATATATATTACAAATTAGATATTTCTTAACAAGTTCTTATTTATTATACAAATTCATTGATTTCAAACATAGATCTTCATCTAGATGTAAGTTTTATTGGTTACAAAGTAAGTTAGTAGCATTATAGCATGCATAGTACATACAAAGTTCAAATACATGTCACATAAATGATAAATCAGTGAATCATAAATTCTAAATTCATAAATGATAAATCATAATATATATTCAATTCATCAATGATCCAATAGGAGAAAGACAAGATAGTAAGATAAAGACACTGACAGCTATAGTTTTCTCATTAAGTCATCAAAATCAAACTGTATTACACGGGTAGTGCAATGCCAATGGAAAATAGAAATACAAAATACAAAACAACTACAGGTATACAAGCCACAAGGTAGTAGGTAGCCCATGACTCATGAGTCATCAATCCTCATAGTCATCATCAGAATCAGCATCACTGTCCTCATCACCATGGTCACCACTGCTCTCCTCTGCATCCTCCTCCTCCTTTGTACCCATAGTCGTCTCTGCATCTACTGGTGTGGAGGATGAGCCTTCTACAGTATCACCATCATCAAATCTAAGAGGCTCTAGCATTGGATCATTGAGATCCATGTTGGCCGACCCATATCATTAGAAAAGGCATCCCACATCTTTGTCTTTGCCTTCAACCACTCTTCCCTCTACCTGTAAATAAGACAAAAGTTAGTGTGCACATACACCATTTTCTCTGCCCTGGATTGCTCAAGCCTGCTCTTCTTAACACTATACAAATTCCCATATGTGCTCCAATTCCTCTCGCAACAAGAGGATGAAGTCACCTGAGAGAGGAGCCTCATGGCTAACTATTGTAGAGGAGGGCTTGTTGCCCCATGATTTGCCCACCAAGAGTAGGGCTTCTTAGCCCCCCTGTCTCTAATCACATCATAACCTACAAATCGACCAGTGCCAATGGGAAAACTCTACAAAGGCATCCTCCACCTCATCAAGCAATGCTTTATCCTGAAAAACCCGCCTGAATGCATTTTTCCTCCTCTGTGAGATTTCACCATCCATGTGAGGAGGTAATCTGCGGGAAGGTCCACCATTCAGCCACTCATGGCTGTAGTATTTTGGATTCAATGAGTGAGCCAAACAATGTAAAGGTGTGCAATTCTTGTCCCATCTGCTGACAAGAATATCCTGTATAGTACCACAGAAGGCCTCTGGTGATGTCTCATACTTGAGACACTCACTCTATAAAATAATGCTCCTCACAGACTCAATCATGGAATCCCATCCCTCACAAACCTCTCCTACGATGGGTTTGTCTGGATCTGCAAATCGAAAAAGATAGGGTCCATGATCTGAATAATTAGATCTACCCTCTCCCACCAAGCATCATCTAGCACTGTGTCCTTCAATCTTTTAGAGGCTAGTTGATTTGTCTTTCTCCAAAAAGACCAAAACTCTGAAATAACCACGGCTCCAAGAGCGGTCTTGACCTCCCTCAACCTATTCAACATGATGAATGAAGAGGCAAACCGTATCAGCAATCTTCAACAATGATAGATTGTACTCCTTGTAGATAGTGGGGGCATTTGTATGATTTTGCACAAAGTTACGGATATGTTGTGCATCCTCAACAATGTTACCAATCCAAAGCACATTAGAAGCAATGGATTTCAGTGCTAAGTTCAATGAATGGACAATGCAAGGTGTCAAAAACACTTGCGGATATTTAGCTTCCACAATCATGCCAACAGCGTTGCAAATAGGTTCATTATCTGTAATGATTTGCACACAAGAATCAACACTTACATCTTCAATAACTTTAATAAACAACTCACCCATATATTGTGCATCCTTGCATTCTCCAAGTGTATCGACTGCTTTCTAGAAAATTGGACCATTTAAGGAAGACACCATGAAGTTGATGAGTGGGTGTCGTGTTGGATCTGTCCATCCATCAAAAACAATACTAACCCCAGATGTTGGCCATGATGCTTTAATAGGCTCGAGCATTTTTTGCACCTCTTTTTTTGCCTTCGTCAACAATGTGGTTCTAAGCTTCTCTGAACCAGGAGGCAAATACCATGATGGAGACCTGTGAATTAGAGCTCGATACATCTCAATAAATAGAGGTGAACATGCAACATTAAAGGATATGAAGTTTTTATAGAAAAAAAAGGCAATGATGAACTCAAGCTCTTCTCGTTTCTCTTTTTGAAAAATCTTGTCCAATGGACCAAGTGAAATTATCTTTCTTTTTGTTGCTTGTCCCCCAATAGAACTCAAATCGAAATTTGGTGGTGCCTTTCCTCAAAAATGGAAGGGGTTCATCATTCTTGGTTTTTTTTTTATTTTGCAGCCACATTTGCCATACCAATAGTGAACGCTTTTTCCATTTCTTTCCTCTTTTATAAAGAAACTTGTATACAAGTTCCAACTCCACAACCTAGTAAAGCCAACACATGGCATTTCACACGAAAATATGTGCTTGTGAAAGTATTGTGGCAAAAGTTACATCTCCAATTCACATTGCCTCCTCCCTTCTCCTTGTTGTTTGGCCTATCCTCTCTTGTGAAATATTTCCACAAGGGATATTTCTCAATGTTACCTTCAAAAGGAAGTCTTCCCTCAACATTACTTGCAACGAACTCTAATGATATTGGGGGAGGAGGGGCATCTCCAATGGGGACGTTCTTCCCCTTCCTTTGCCCCCTACCTGCTGCCCTTGATTGAGTCATGAATACTATAAAAAACATAAACAAAACATGCACAATTTGTAAAAGAAATGCATATACAAACTGTAGTAATACAAATGCAAAAAAATAGAGAGGAAATGCACTTACTTATTGCTTGAATCTCCTTGAAAACGCTCCAAACCCTTGGCTCCTTGCACCAAAATCCTAATAGCAAACCCACATCTCACTTCTCGCAAAAGGAATGACACAAAATGATAAAAAACATAAGAATTTTCGCATTTTATTGTCGCGCAAGTCATGATTTGTCGGATCTGTGTCCAGATGTCATGACACATTGTGTCCGAACGGGACACAATCCAGATTCGATAATGTCTCATTCAGACATGATTTAGGGCGAATCGAATCCGATTCGCCAAATTCAGACATGTGACCAAAAAATAACGAATCTGGTTTCAGAGGAAACAAGAGATCGTGACATCACCATGGGAGTCATGAAGGACAAAATCCATGGCAGACAAACATGTAGGATATATAACTCTTGGGAACCTCAGTAGACATTGAAGTAAAGAAAGGAGTCATCTAAGGCTCATCATACATCAAGTCAAAAAGGAAACATCTGCCAGTTAGGGATATACAAGATCCTCAAAAATTCTCTGATGGAATCCTGATCGTCGAGTTCACTTATCTAGAGAGGAAGTAAGTGTTTCAACAAGAAATCCAACTTATGGAATCCATGAGATAATGGTGTGATGACATGAAGCAGATCATGGGATTGAAGATTGCTTCAATCAAGGATGTTGCTAGAAGAAGCGTAGATGACCTAAAGGTAAGATGAGGTGTGTATGCGTGTATTTAATTTTATAATGTCATGTCGTATGGTTACAGGTAATAAAGATCATCACTTCTAGCTTAAGAAGCATGATCAAGAGAAAAGGATATCCTCCTCTGAAAAGATGCAGAAAGGCATAAGTCACACTAGATGAAATCAACATAATATGTCCTCATATGAAGTATGAGGTGGTTGACTACAATTAAGAAACTCTGATTGAAAGATCCTGGGAATTGAATGTGTAAGGAAGGAAGAGATCAATATGCAACCCTAATGAAGGCGATCAACATCCAAAAGACTAAGAAGACTTGACTCAAAAATCTCCCAGAGAGATATGAAGACTCTGATGATGAAGACCCTTGATAATGGATATCTTTGGGAGGTGTGTCAACATGTATGCAGGATGTTGATACCTACAGGAAGATGTCATGATGAAGAGCCATCTTGTAAGGTATGATTTGATTTAATATGATGTTTTGATTTCTTGAGTAATATCTAGATGAGTTTATGTAGGGCTACTAGAATAAGCTTGTAAGAACAAGTACAACCAACATTCATGCGATGGATGGAAACTCCTGAAAGAAGCATGGAGACAAAAGAAGTAGCCATATGAAGAAAGTTCCAGATGTATGCCAAGAAGGCCACTTTCCATGAAGAAAGGAATGGCATGACAGAATAAGAAGGAAAGTGATTGATGGATGTTGGCCTACAAGGAAGAAGCTCAGCTAAATTTCGTGACATCAAGGAGAGAAGTTGATCAATCAGCTGAAGAACCCACGAAGAAGAAGTTGTTGATCTATAAAAGAGTCCCTAGCTAAGAGGGATCTCTGATAGGTCCTTGATCAAGAGGGAGTTTGAATTAGATCACCCCTTATTACAAAGGAGTGACAATTGTGATTTTCCACTTCATGTGTCATGCACTAGACCAAGACTAATAGTTGTAAGTCTAGATGAAGGTTATGAATGGAAATATGACACATGGTAGACACAACATTCTTGCCTTCACTTGAGAAGAAAGAATGGGAGGATTGGGTAATCATCTGGCATCTGATACTCTTTGAGGATGTGTAGGGAATCCAAGATAAGAGTAGGCAAGAGGACCCATATTCTTTGAGGGCTAGGAACCCAAGATAAGAATATTCCTACAAGGTCATAATCAGTGAACACCCGGTGGGTATGTCTTGAGAGACAATGATGAAGGTGTCTATAAATCATTGGTCTCGCCAACATTGTAGCTCATGGTCTTGTGGAAAGATGGAGTTGTTAGTCAAAGCCTTGCACTATGACAATGATGATTGATATGATGCTATACAGATGGGATTACCAATCCGATTCTTCTTATGAGAAATTCTTCAGATTGAGAATAACCAAGTACTACTATGAATACCTCCCTAGTTAAGAGGGACTATTGAAGAAAGCGTAACTAGGTTCAGTATTTACAAATGTAAACTTAATCTTTGTACTTGTCCAGAAAAAGAAATATTATTTTTGTAAATTATAAGAATGAGTTTCTTGCTCATTCCATAGGTCTAGGAAAGTCAAAGAGTCAAAGACATGTAAAGAGCTCTTCTTGAGCATATGTGTAAATATATATACTAGTCTAAAAGGCCCTCCAAGACAAGCACAATGATGTCTACTAGCAAAACGATGAAGAAAAGCAGCCATGTCAGCCTCAAGATAAATATAAATGACAAGTCGGCTCACAAAGGAGACACAACACTTTCGGTGGACATGTCGGCTCAAATATAGGGGCAAACTCCTAAAGGAGCCTGTACCCTCTCATTTAGACAATAAGATCCTCGCACTCCTCTCTGAAATCTCGATCAAGTTCGGGGTTACATAAGTCTCGGAAAAAGATGCAGGACAGTGTTTCGGTTAAGAGAAGGATCCCTCCGGCTTTTCGGATAAGGATGACTATCGTACACACTCACATACTCTCACAGTTGTGGATAAGGATGATTGTCGTACATACATAGTTACATTCTCAGTCAAGGTGCAGTCATGATTCTCACATGGTCATGATCTTGGTAAACGCTACGAGAAGACAATGATGATCTCGGTGGATCAAAAGGCAGCTCTCCAATACATATCTCAACATGGAAGATCTAGTTGATGAAGACTTCGGTGAAGGGACAGCAAAGATATTGCAGCAGTAATGAAGTGATGCAATAGTGATGGCCTTGATGGTGCAGCGATGAAGATGATCTCAACAGTGACAAAGAAGAGGATTGGTGTCTTTGTCTTGGAGTGGCCTAGTAGGTTAAGGATCATGGTCTTGGTATTCGTCAATAGAATCTCTATAAGAAGAATTTTGTGCGGGTTTTCCTCTCCAAGAGGCAGAGGTTTTGGGCCTAGCAAAAAGCCAACACCTTGTGTTCTTGTCTCTTGTATTTAAGTAACTGTTTGATGAAGTAAGAAATGCACACACTAATGATATCAAGATAAGATTGTGCTAATAAGAAAAAAGTTAAAATACCTCACAAATAGTTATCATGCTAAGAAGAATCGCAGTAACTACACATGCCCTAGATTCTTCAACAAAAAAAGCCTTCAGAAAAGCTCGCAGGTTGCCAGTAGATGATTAGAGTGGGCCAGCAAAAGCTCAAAGGGTGAGCAACAACCGCAAAGCACAAGTACTATTACCAATACAAGTACAAGCTCAAGTGCAGGTGCTCATTGTCTAACTTGGATATGAACAAATGCAAAGTTATGATGGTCTAATGTTTAGTGGTTTTTGTAAAAGGACAGGCTCGACTAAATGTTCTAATTGAAACTTGAAAGTGTGAAACTAGACTTATCATTGGATAGTTGTTCAATGTCCTCATCGTTGGATGCAGTGATTGTTATTCTTGGCATCTTCTTGTATTTGAAGGTGAAACAATAAGATACGCAAATGAGATATTTATTTCTCTACTATGATGCCCTTGCATTGGACATAGCAATCTAGAAGTTTTTGTTGAATTATAGGATATTCTTTCGTTTGAGTCTAAAAGACACTAGGGATTATTTGTTAAGTTGTTTCATCCAGCTTTGTTGGTTGCATAAGAGATTGCATAAAGGAGCTAATAAGAGGTAGTTGAACACTAACCAATTATAAGTATCACTCATAGCCATCCAATTAGATTATTGAAGCATCATTGACAACACATTTATTCATAAACAATTCAACTCCGACATTAAGAATTGTAACTTGCAAATAGTATTTTTTAAGTTTAGTTGTAATTCTTTGAAATTAAGTTGGATTGCATTCTAAATAGGTGCATCTTCAATTGAAACTCACACCTTTCATTTGTCAAGCTTGAATTGTTTGGAAAATGGCTCGAAGTATTAGAGTTACTTTATACTCTGATACTCTCTACCATGGACGATACAATCAAAATCATCAAAGCCACTCTTTCTGATGTTTGAACTTTTTTACAAGATTCACGGGACAAAATTGTGTTTCTCCAGCTTGAGTCACAACTTCAACGACGTGAATTACAACAAAAGAGTCAACATTTTGAACTAGTTCTTGTTCAAAATAATTCTCATTTTGAGTTTGGGAAAGAGTCCTCTTGGCAACAAGCAAATCATTAGATCAGTGATGCCACTTCAGAAGTATATTCAAATCAAGATAAATAAGTTTTGCTTGCAGTTCCCAAGCCCATCATTAGACCTTGGGAAGAAGTCATCAACAACAAGCAAAAAATTGGTCTTGGATACAAAAAGGAAGTGACTTTTCACATTCAAGACTATTCCAAAAGAATCCAGTGTCAGAGTGTTGGGTTTCTTCAAGAAAGTTTATCTTCGCCAACGCCACTTCCACATCAAATTCCCAAATTCCAACATTATCATCGAGTTGGACACATGAAGGATTAGTGTTTTTATCCTCGTCTCTGTGAGCATTGGAGCAAGCATAATCATCATTTTGACAAATGTTCCAGACATGAGAACCCTACAAGAGTAGAGATTCACCTTGGGTGGATTGCTTGCTCACAATGGTCATCAACAACCAAGAAGATATATTAGTGATATAGTAGAATCCATTATCAAGTATTGGCACATCTTACAATGGAGATATATTTGACTTCTCACCCTAATTTGACAGGGGGAATACAATGTTAATTTGGCAGCTCAGTGACAATGTCCAATCATTGGACTAGATTCCTCATTCTGAGAGGACCAAAATTGACCTTCGAAGAGCTGAATTTGGATAAGGAAAATGTATTCTTGAAGTCAAGCCCATAGGTACACAAATTGTCAAGGTCAGCCTAAGGACAAATTACCCCTCCTCCAACACATAAATACAAGTGACCTCAAGCTCATTTGGACATCTCAATGCCTCTCATCTTCTCTCTCAATCTGATTGGTTCGTACAAGTCTGAGGCAACTCTTTCTCTCCACATGTTCGAAGGGTTTCTTGGCATCCCTGATTTCTGCGTTGACTCTGAAACAGGGACCTTTGACAAGCATTGACTTGAGTGATTTGACATGCTTTGACTTTGTTAAGTTATGGTATGTTCTATGCTTAGAGAAATTTACTTTTCTTTCTTATTATTATTCATAGATTAGCAATCACATGTGCATAAGTAAAGTGCAGATAGAATTAAACGATCAACAGAAAACAAGCCAAGACGAGAGACAAGATGTGGCGGCTAGCTAGGGACAAACCCCACAATATGTGGGGAAACCCTTTGATCAAATCTTCTTTTATCTTCAATAATTCAGCAAAAAGAAATAGTACAATAAACCTGATTTATATCAGCAGAAGCAAACCCTAGATTAGCAGCATCAGCATTAGCAGCTCCATCATCAAAACTAGGGCAATCAATATCTCGCAAACTGACCGTCAGATCGGCTTGATTCCACCACCAAAAATTGCGGCCTTCAGAGGAGGTCCAGATGGACCTAAAATGCAGTTCAGAAGAGGAGGTTTGATGGTCAATGCTGGTCAAAGTTTGGATCTGCAGTTGCAGCTTCAGGTTCAACAGCGTCCTTCCACATGTGTGAGAGAGAGCCTCTTTTTTGCGCAGTAGAGAAGAGCCTCTTTTCTGCGCAGGAGAGAGAGAGAGATGTGATGAGATGAGTGAATGCAAACGAGGAAAAGTCTTCCTATATTTATACACAACTGTTGATGTTTGAATAGATGCTACTGTTGGGCTTCTGAGCCTACATGAGTTGTAGGTCGGTTTGATAATAATTCCATAATCAAAATAAATTCATATCTCCATGAATACTTATCGGAATCGGATGATCTTTATATCAATCCTACACCTCTCGACGAGGGGAATCTAATAAAAATATTATCAGCCATGAATAAGATGCCCCACATGAAGTTTTGCCCAGGTTGCCAATTTTAACAAGACCCTTGTGATTATATGGGATGATGTGGTCCATTGATGTGGTAACACATGGTAAAAAATACTACCACATGTTTGCCACTTGGTAATGGTATGGATGTTGACGTGGCAAACATGTGGTAGTATTTTTTAGAGCTTAGATTTGGATGAAATTTATATTATTGGGACGCTCTTAATGAGAACAAGATGTTGGTGGTATAAAAAAAGAGGTTTAATATGGTTAAAGAAAGTGGGAATTTGATAACACCATCCACATAAATTAATCTTGGGGGTTGAGTATAGATACTCTGCATCCTTAATTAGGCATTAAAGTACTAAGAATATTATAGAGTGGTATCAGAGTTTTGTTTCAAACACTAGGCTTGAAGGGATAGAAATATATCAAAAATATACATTAGGAGCAAGACAAAGAGCTTTCTATTTATGTTTGGAAGTGATATACTACCTGGAATTGATCTTGGATATAGGATTATGCTACTTGAGAATTTGTGTAATGAAAGAGTGCTCTTTAGGAAAAGAGGATCATGTTTGGAAAAATTGTGCCTTGAATATGATTGTTTTAAGAAATTTGGACTCTTATGGGGAAGTTGATTAATGAACCAACAAGGTATAAGTAAAAGGAAAAAGTACAATGGATGAAATTGCATGCATGTGGATATGTGTAACTTTCCTGGGAAAGGCATTATGCCTTGGAGTGAATAAATGTGGTTAATGAAAAGAGATGATTGTTGTAATGACTTGTTAATTTTGGATATTATGTTATTTGTATTTGTTACTAATGAGAATATTAACATAATCTTAAATGTGAATTGTAGTTGTAGTAGAAATTCATTTATGGGCCAATGCATTTGTGGCCCAAATAATTAAATATGTTGAAAAATATCATCCTTTTTTATTAGACTAGCATTGATGTCTTGTTTTAGCATATAAAAATATTTATAGAAATAGAAAAGGAAGGAATATTCAATGTGATGGTGCAATATTGTTTGTGAAATGTTTCACATAGTAGAGAAGATGGTCCCAATGAAGGAGGGAGGGGTCAAGGCCCCTAATTATTTGGTAAAAATATTGAGAAACCTAAAGGATGAAATTAAGTGTTGTGAGGAAATAACGAGAAGCTCTTAGAGCCTAAGAAGAGCACAATGAGGTCAATGCAACAATACTTTAGAGTATATCAGATATACCAAGGCAACTACAACATGAAACATATGCTAGCAGTGTAAATAAGCATAAGTCAAGATAAGTTCCCAGGGCCATCTAAAATCAAAACTTATGGACCAACAACCAACAATATAGAAATAAGTGGGTAAAATAAAAGACCATTGAAATGTGTGGGGTGTGGAGAGGCGTACATGCTTTGTGAATTCCATTACAAATTGAACAATGGAAATAAAAATTTCAATGTCTAGACAACTACTATTATGGATGGAGTATTTATAAGCATGAAAAAGATTTATGAAATGATGGAGAATCAATAAGAAAGACCAAAACACAATGGTGGAGATGGAAGGAAAATAAGTATGCCATGGCTTGGCTAATGTAACTAGCTACATAAAGGTAACCTAGGAATTTAAAAATACAAAGTCACTCATCATTGGTGGTGAGGATAAGAAAATATAGGAAGCACTAGCAAAGCCATCTAAGATGATTATTAATTTAAAAGAAGGCCCATGATAGGGCTATGGAACCCAATGATAAGTAATGATATTTATATAATGTATATGAGGACAACTTGTATGCGTTGGAGTGTAAGGGGGACGACCCCCCTAGAATGTGAGGAAACATTTGGGTTTTTAAGTCTGTTGAAGACTTTAAGAAAAAAATAATTAATTTTGTGCATATTCTTGATGTATTAAGTTTTGGATGAACTTTCCAAGTTTTCTCGATGAGTAAATATAGAGGGAATATTTGAATATTTAAGAATCATTCAAGGTGGAATTCACTAGGCCATAAGTTGAATTAATTTGAGCCTGATAATGCTTTATATATATATGGAAAATGAGTGAATGAGTAAAATGAATTGGATACTGATTTAGTAATGATGTGGCACATGTTTCAATCAATTGACTAATAGATGGTGTGTGATGAAGTGGTGAAAGGTGCAGGTTTTTCTCAGAAATTTGATATTAAAGACCACTCATTGAAGTACAATTTGAGGCAATGAAGTGACTTCAGTCACACATGGACCTTGAGAAAAATGTTAGGTCCCTATACTACTAGTGTAACCCCTTATTGTTATTAGTACAACCCCCTTATTTTATTGTTGTGCCCATGTAGTCCCCATATTGTTATTATTGTGCCCCATAGAAGCCCACTATTATTGTGCCCTTGCATTATTATTGTTATTTCAGCTCTGATTATATTATGACCCCTTAGACTCCTATATATAGAAAGGAGGTTTTGTCATTTGTATCATCCAAGAATTTTTCATTTGTGTAATGTAAAGGAGGTTTCCCCCTTGAGGAGGCTTATTTCTAAGGTGTTTATCTCTTTTTTCTATCTTTTCGTGAGCTGGTTTCATAACGTTTGGTATCAAAGCTTTGGATTCAAGGGTTTCACTGCTCCAAACAGGCCATTGTGGAATTTTCACTATATATATATTTATATATATATATATATATATATAATATATATATATTGTGACGTTTCAAAAGCTAAAACAAAAACCCATTTCAGAAAAAATCGTTCTAAACTTTGGGTCCAAATTTTAGACTTTGTCTCGCTGTATTTTCGGAGATATGATTTGAGGAAGTTAGGGTTTTTGTAAGCTCCAGAATTCCATCTAAAACAGGTCATCCTGACATTTTCACTATAATTTATTTTCTACAAAGTTTTAGATTCTGAAATTAAAACCCATTTGAGTTGCAATCTTGGTGAAGCTTGGGCTTGAATTACATATTTTTCTTTGCTCTATTTTCGGAGCTACGGTCCAAGAAATTTAGGGTTTCTGCAGGCCCCCGAATTACATTCCAAACAAGTGACCTTGGGAAAATCGTCACAACTTTCCTTCTGAGCATCAGATTGAAGTTTCGTAAAAGTTAAAGACAGAGGACGATATATGGATTTCTGTGTATCATTTTTAGATCCAAAAGTTGAAACAATAACACATGGTACTTGGTACAAATTCACTCTTCTCAAAAGGTATATAATCAAGCCATCTTGGGATATTGTGCATAAAGATTTCTTGGAGAATCCAATTTCGATCAGAATGGTGGCATTGGAAAGAGGATGTAGAGGGCTATCGCAGGTAGTAATTTCAGAACTGGAAGATTCGAAATTACAGAGTTACAATCATTTCAATATCGAGCTCCTAAAATCAATAAAATGCGATATGAGGAAGTTTGATGGCAAGGATCCAGTAAATTAGATACTACAGATGGAGCAATATTTTGATATAGATGACGTACAACTATTACAAAAGGTACGTATTGAATCTTTATATTTAGAACCGAATCAATTTTTATGGTACGAAGGGCTTTTTTCTCGTAAACCACTTATCACGTGGTCAATTTTCACGGAGGAAATGATAGCACATTATGAGGATACAAAGAGAAACACCCTCTTTAGACAATTGATAAATCTCAAACAAAAGGGCTCAATGGTAAAGCACATTGAGGACTTTCAAAAATTGAGTATAAGGGTAAATGATATTCCAGAGAAGCAAAGGATTGATGTCTTCATAGGGACTTTAAAGGATAACATTCAACATGAGGTTCGTCTTTGGGAGCCTGATTCACTAGAGAAGGCATTCAGGTTGGAAAGAAAAATTGAAAGCGAAATTATGGAAACAAGGGATCCCACCACTCATGACTATAATAATGGAAGTGTTTTTTCTCCTAGCCTTCCACAACCTATAAGGTTTACACCACAACAATTGGAAGAAAAAAGAGAAAAAGGGCTTTGTTACAATTGTGATAGCAAATACACTACAGGTCATAAGTGTACTGAGAATAAATTATTTTACATAGATTATGAAGGGGAGGAAGAAAAGGATCAAGAAACATCAAAAGAAAAGGATATACACCAGGAACCAACCCCAAATAAATAAGAAATGAATCCGACCATATCTTCTAAAGCATTGCAAGAATTTCCACTCCTCAAACTCTCAAGATAGAAGAACATATCAAGAAGAAAAAGGTTCAAGAAGTGAAAGATCACATCGAGAAAAAAGAAATGAATCTGATCATATCTTGTAATGCATTGGCCGGAATTACCACTCCTCAAACTATCAAGATAGAATAACATATCAAGAAGAAAAATGTTCAAGAAGTGAAAGATCACATTGAGCATCAAGAAATGAATCTGACCATATCTTGTAATGCATTGGAAGAAATTACCGCTCCTCAAACTCTCAAGATAGAAGGATCTATCAAGAAGAAAAAGATTCAAGCAGTGAAAGATCACATCGAGCATCAACAACAAGTTCTCCAACTTTTAAAGGATAATGCCACTTTGGTGCAGAATCGAATGAAACAACAGGCAGATCAACATCGTAGTGAAAGAAGTTTTCATGTAGGCGATTGGGTATTTTTACGGCTACATCTGAAGCAAGCTATTTATGAGAAGGAAATATTGTCAATACTACATGCACTTAAGAAATGGCGACCTTACCTAATGGGAAGACACTTCAAGGTAAAAATGGATCATGACAGTCTTAAATACTTTTTAGAACAAATATTATCTTTAGAAGAACAAAAAAAAAGGGTCACAAATATGTTGGGTTATGAATTTGAAATCATCTACAAAAAAAGGAATAAAAATGTTGTTGCAGATGCACTCTCAAGAAAGGATGAGGAAGTAGAAGCATTGTTTTGTGTTATTTCTATTATCCAACCAAATTGGATAAACGAAGCAAGGGATGAATGGAAGAAGGACGAAGAAGTGTGGCCACTTATTCAAAAGTTGCAGAAGATCCCAGTTCAAACAATATTACCAGAACTTGACGAGGAAGGAAAAATCATATTGGAACCTGGAGTAGTCATAGAAACAAGAACTCAACAACTACGAAATCAATCAATTTCAGAGTATCTCATCAAGTGGAAGAACTTACCCGCTGAAGATTCCACATGGGAGGACAAGAATTTTATATAGAAGCGTCAAGAACTACTCAAGCCTTGAGGACAACACTTTTTGAAGGAGAGGGGCATGTTATATCCCTATACTACTAGTGTAACCCCTTATTCTTAATAGTACAACCCCCGTATTATATTGTTGTGCCCATGTAGTCCCCATATTGTTATTATTGTGCCCCATAAAATCCCACTATTGTTATTATTGTGCCCTTACATTATTATTGTTATGTC
>APFE030968190.1:0-44186 GCA_000404065.3 Pinus taeda | reverse complement strand
TTTGTATCATCCAAGAATTGTTCATTTGTGTAATGTAAAGAAGGTTGCCCCCTCGAAGAGGCTTATTTCTAAGGCGTTTATCTCTCTTTTCTATCTTTTTGTGAGCTGGTTTCATAACAAAAAATGTCAAGAGAATGCATGTAAAAGAAGGTTAAAGAAGGATACAAATGAAATCCTTAAGAGATCATCAACTCAAAATAAATGGTAATGGCAACCATGCACGTATGAAAATCAGCTAGGATGCAATAGTTGGTAAGTTGAAGGAATTAGTTAAGAATTCCTTCAAACTGAATTATATTTTTTCTCAAATAATTTCAATTGAAGGCATATATTGAATTCCTAAGAGGGGTATGGTAAAGGTAGGAAGTTTCTACCACATAAGATTTAGTAAAATATTAAAAATATGTGCATGTGTGAAATGCCATGATGAAAAACAAATAGAGAAGTGAGTGATACACTCATAGGTTAAAGAAAATTTATGTTTGATAAAGCATGGACATGTGTGATGTTAAGAGTGTTAGTAAGGTACATGAGTATAAATTATGATCATCCTTAATGTGTTGAGTGTCAATGGAATGGTTTATATGAATGCATTCTTATCATAAAATACTCAATGGAGTATAATAAAGGCATGAAACTCTTAGCTTAAGAGATTGTAACAATAGATATGATCATGATTTCTAAAAATTTAATGTGTATGTTTGATGAATTGAATGCATGCATATTTTTGTAGGAAAAATATTTTTGTACCACTTCTGAGCGTCACCTTCCAAGGACATCATGAATAACTTCATTAAAACATCTTCATGGTGTACTCCCGTCTTTAGAATGCTGTCATGGAAGTCTCTGAGGCTATGTGCCAGATTATCCCCTTCATCATTTTGAAAATAGGGTAGGTAAGCATCCCATATATCTATGTCAAATAAATCATGTGGAGAACCTCCAATATCAGAGAAATTCAAAGGATAAAAACGTGAAGGAATCCATGAAACTGCCATTGAAACAAAATCTACAAGTAAAATAGCTAAGGAGACGCCAGGTGAACAAATAAAAAAGAAAGATGTACTTTGATAACCTATAGGGTGCACACAATTTTAACCTCATCCACCAACGTGTCACAATATTAACATATTACTTTAGTTACCAAGAAAATGAAACTTTAACAATTCGTTCCCCGACAATGGCACCAAAAGATGTTGGTGCTCAAATTGTCCTAGTAACTGAGGACAACCTAAGACCACATCAATAAGGATCCCAGATCTACCGCTCTAGGTAACAAGGGTTGGCATCCCTTTCAGCACATGGGGTATTCATTGGTAATAATATTAATTAAAGAGTTATTCAATTTAGGCAAATAAATAAGGCTAGTTTATTGATATGATGCAAATAGGTACAAAGTGCGAAGGTCTAGGCAGGAGAAACACATACAACATGTAGTGAATCATATCAAGTTGTAACTTTGGTTATACAACAAGAAAAACCATATTCTGCAAATAAATTAAAACCAAAGAAATGATAGAATATAAAATAAAATAAAAATGATTAAGGTTAGCATATTTGTATCTTCATATGAATAAATTATCTTAATGAAAAATGTGAAAGATGTAATATAAAGTATTATACTTTTCTGCTCACTTTACAAAAAGGCAAGTATCAAGATCAAATCATCATCTGATAATATAGATATCAAGAAATGAGCAAATCTCTTATTGGTTGCAACAAAATAGTGTTGAACCTATCAACTATTACTTTGCCGACAAATATAAAATGCAAGCATAGAAAATGAATAAAAATTTAACGACAAAGGAAACGAAAGAACATGTAACCGTTGTAAATAATATTTACATGAGATATTGTAGCATAATAGAAATGTCGAGCATTTGGAAATTTTATCAACAATAAAACCTGTAAATAATTATATCTATTTAAAAATGTGCATAAAGTCCTAAATTAAAAGGAAAAAATATAATTTTAAACTATATGAACATCTCATGTTCTGGAGCATATTTTTCACAGAAGAAGAATATGCATAGGTGGAGATAAGTTAAATTCACAACTCTAAATGTTTTACATAGATTTATAAACATTTTACAAAGTTGAATGCAATTTGGAATTATATTTATGAAAACTTCGAATTATAGCAAACATGTAGTAGTCTAGAGGGGAACCATCTTTAATTGATGGTTAACATCTCACATCGAGTGGAGAGTTGGAGGGAGGTTAATGAAACTTAGTCGTTGATCTAATGCTTGATGAAGGGTTCTAACTTCACATCCGGATGATATTTAACAGCGAGTTAACCTCCTACTTTGACCCAATGACATCACAAGAGTGGAGTAGGGTCTCCTATGTTCAATGAAATATTTAATACTAGGCATAAGTTTATTGCAATAATGTTTAATAAATAATTTAATGTGGACCTCATGCCTTTTTTTGAACCTTCATACGTTTTAATAATATTTTAGTGTTAAATCTTCTATTAAATGTATTTAAGTTTTAGTAAGTATTCCATTGGACATTCGATAAAGAAGAGCTTCATATAAACCAAAAAAAAAATTATTGGAAGGATTTGGTTCATGCTTCACAGTGCATAAACATGGTTTAATTTTCAATTTTTTTTGTTTAAAACAATATGTTTTGTTGTGTACTGTATGATCGTTATGTGAATATTTAAGTGTTTTAGTAATTAAGTTTTCATTACTCACTTGCACAGTTAACATGATACATTTTTGAAACTCTAAATAAAATTATAAGTTTGGAATAAATAAAATTATAAGTTTGGAATACATCTATATAGTTAAATTGAAATTTTCATCGGAATTTTAAATATGATTTAATAAATTTGTGAAACTATATAATTTTAATAATAACTTCTTGAAATTTCATTTGAGTTTCAAATTTATTTTGATAGGTGATTTTACAGTGCACTTTTATAATAAAAGAGGGGTAGGTTTTATTTCATCAATTGAAATTTACAAATATGATTTTAAAATCCATTTTCCACTTATCGAGTGTGTCCTCAATGAATTTATTAAATTGTAAAGTGTATGATTTTAATACATGTTGGTAAATCATTTAATCCTTTAAATGAAATTTTAAATATTTAATTTCATGTTTCGCATCATAATTTACCCATGATAAAAACTTGGTAAAATTATGTTCTCTAATATATATTACAAATATATATGTGTATACATTTAAGAAGTCAACAACAAATTTTAAATATTCTTAATATGTATCTTATCCCCGCTTTTTGTGGACATTGTTTTCCCATTTTTAGAATTTCTTTAGTTAGGAATAAAGTGTTCATACTTTTAATGACATACCCTTAATTAATGAAGTTAATCTTTTAATTGTTGTCTTTTAAGCTTATATGTGATATATATATATATATATATATATATATATATATATATATATATAATATATATATATATATAAAGTATCACATATGCATATTTATAGTGTGACATTTCTTTAATGTCGCTTAGTTATTAGCCCTACATAATTTTTTTCTAATCCCTTTTTGATTTTTCTTTTGTATTTTAGGGAGCAATTTTTTTATCACAAGAATAAGAGAGGGAGTTATATGATGAGGGAGGCTCATGGCGAAACCAATAGAAGGAGCCAAGATCTAATTAGGCTCAAATTGACAACAACAAACCACTGGTAATATCCAGCTAATCCCATGAAAGATCCAACTTCTGTGACACTTCTAGGAATAGGCCACTCCATTATGGCCTTAACCTTCTTGGGATCCACTACCACTCTTTCCTTGGAAACAATATGTCCCAAGTATTGAACCTGTGATTGGAAGAAATCACACTTGTTGAGCTTGTCATAGAGCTTGTGCTCTCTTAGTATTCGCAATACCACTTCCAAATTCTCTTCATT
This sequence comes from Pinus taeda, assembly GCA_000404065.3. NCBI lineage: Eukaryota > Viridiplantae > Streptophyta > Pinopsida > Pinales > Pinaceae > Pinus > Pinus taeda. The sequence continues at coordinate 40,292 of APFE030968190.1, read as the reverse complement.
CTATTCTTTGGTTTTCGAGGAGACCAAGATGTCATGCACCAAAACCAATGCAAACTTGTCCAAATATGGGTTGAGGACCTTGCACATTAGACACATAAATGTGCGTGGGTGTTTGTGAGACCAAATGGCACCACCACAAACATATAGTGCCCATATATAGTCTTGAAGGATATCTTATGGATATATTCATCCTTAATACGAATCTAATGGTAGCCTGATCTCATATCTACATTTAAGAACACCGCATTCCCTCTCACCTGATAAACAGGTCATTAATTCTAGGCAACAAGTACTTTCTCTTCACTTTGGCCTTATTTAGTTGTTGATAATTGATGCACAACTACAATGTGTCGTCCTTCTTCTTTACAAATATCATTGGGGCTCCCCAGGGAAACACACTGGGTCAAATATACCCATCATCCACATTTCTTTTAGCTGTAACTTTAGCCCTACTAGCTCTAACATACTCATGCAATATGGGGATTTAGGGAATAACACTGATGTTAGAAGCAATTCGATGGAAAAATCAATCTCTCTCCTAGGTGGTAATATTGGTACTTCCTTGGAAAACATATTGTTGAAATTCCTTAAGACCCGATGTTCTTCCCTTCTACCCTTGCTTTTTTTCATTCATTAGTCACTTGGACCGCATATAAGGATGATCTAGGAGGATCTTGAAACATTTTACAAGGAGCCCGATGTTGAATACAATCTCATTGAAGACTAGGTTGTGGGTGTTTCCAATTTGAATATCCATGTGTTCATATTTGAATCTTTTATTTGTAAAATATAAATTGAAACTATGAGAGGATTTTATAAAATTCAATTTCTAAATTCATGATGAAGTTGAGACGTTTAAGGGATTTTCTCTCATCCCTTGAGTTTTGGATAAGGACTTTGATAGGAGGATTTGAGATTTTACTCCACATAAATCTCATGGAGCATCTTTTAAGGGATTCATAGAGTTATTTTCTCCTTGGGGTAGGGGATCTAAGGAGATATTCTCTCCTTTATTTTGGGATCTTGAAAGTTATATAAAACTTTCCTATGTACTTTGGATGATATGATAGTTTAGGAGAAGAGAGCTTGAGGGAGTTTCTTTTGAGAATTTTTTTAGAGCTTCATTTCTTTGAGAGCTTAGAGAGCTCAAGAGGCCTTTCGAAGGATTTGTTGATATGTACAAGTCTTGAACTCCTTTGTTAGAAGAGAGCTCTAGGTTTGGCCACCCATTTTAAAATGAGCATTGTACATCTTCCTCATTTTAGAAAGACAATAAAAAATGATCCGACCTATTGGAGGAAAATCTGGAGATGTAGCCTAGTGGAGGGGGTGAACTTCGTTATCAATCTTAATGTTGCATGTTTTTTTATTCATGGTTTGATCAATTTCATTTGCATGCATTTTAAGTACAATTTTATAATAAAATGACATGTATTTGGATGAATTTTAACTTAATTCTTCAAGCCCATCTGATTATTCAAAAGGTCTTATTTATCAGTTTTTAAGTGCTCTCAATTTTTTAGATCAAGGGGTTACCCTTTTTCTGCTACGTCTTTTCATTTGCATCGTTGATATTTTCCTAATTGTGATAGGCTTACTTATTCCTTGAATCAATGCTTCCTATCCTTTGTCATTGAGCACTTTAGAAAATTGCTATAACATTCCACTTTGGTCCATTGTGTTGCTATCCAATTCATGTTGATTAGAACACCATATGACTCCAACGAAAAAATATTATGGGTGGTTATAGTGGACATGTAGTTTACTTCCATGGGGCATGATTCTACTAATTTCATCATCTGTCTTTTGGTTCCCATGGCTAGCTAGACCAACAAGAATTTCTCATGATTTTTCCTTTGTAGAGCACATCTCTTTGCAACCTTTGGGATGATATAACTGAAATAAGATTTTGGGTCGATTAAAATTGAGACAAGTTGGTTAATCACCATACCATCCATCTCAAAAATTGAAGCTTGATGGTCTTGTTTCCTGTTGTCCAATGAAACATAAATTCAAGGCACATTCTAAGCCACATTGTTTACCATTGTTGATTCTTCCACATTACACAACATATTTTGATTATGCTATTGGTGAGTACAATCCTTCTACAAGTGTTTCTCTCTACATGTCCAACACTGCAAAGGCCTTTTCATGAACCCATTGTCATCTTCTCTTGTTCATTTTGTAAGCTGATTTCTATTGGTAGTAGTGAATTTATACTGAAAATCACCTTAACAGGAGTGATGAAATTCACATTCCTCCCTTATTTCTTATATTCTGAGGCTTTATGCCCTTCTCCCTTAAAATTGGCCTTATCTCTCTTCCTCCAATTTGTCCAGAACTAAACCTTGTGCTTGGACTAATCGTAGCAGTACTTGGCCTTCTGGATGGTGTCCTTTAAGTTTCTTGGCTCATCAAAATTAGTTCTGTCTTGGTACTCTTGTGGTAGCCTACTAAGGTTCCTTTGAATATTCACCTTCTCATATTTAATGTACAATACATACCTCAGTAGTTCTAATAATATGTTGGTATACTCATTGGCAGTAAGTTTCCCTAGCTTATTCTAATTGAACTCTTTATCCTTACTTTCATAATAAATTTTAGATAGGTACTTCTCATTGAAGTATTTCTCAAACCTTCCAAATGATATTTATTTCTCTCTAATGTCCTTGGCATTCCTCAAGTACTCCCACCACATATCATCTTTTCACTTCAAGCTAAAACCAACTACTTGTGGCCTTCATATTTGCAGAGTAGTCATCACGTAGTCATGGAATTTGAAGTATTTCTTCATTCCTAATAGCCAAAATTTTGCCTCTTAATCCTTCTTAATTTTTCCATCAAATGTAGGGGGTTTTTATTTCTTAAAAATCCTATGGCATTAAGCTTCTCTCACTCCTCCTTTGCTGGTGGTGTCTAATAGTTGCAACACTTGATAATTGTTCATGGTTGTTTTCCCTTATTTCTAGAGTGTTGAGTGGAGTTCCTCCTCTCATTGTATCTTCACTTGCATATTTATGTATTTTCCTTGATCTTCTACCTTCTACCCTATTGGTTTCCATTGCATGTGTCCATATTTCACATGGATTTTTCTTGGATTTGTGGTTTCCTAGATAGTTAGCACCAATATCATGTTGTTTTTTCCTTTGCATATTTTATAAGCTCTACAAAATTACTACATTTACTTCAGCTTACTTTTAATTGAGTTCACATATACTTCATTGTTTGCCTTACAACTTCTCAATTCAGCCCTTAAGGTTCTAAGGGTTTCCATCCAATCAAGGAAAAATTTTCCTGTATCCTCTTCCCTACTAAGTCCTTTTCTAGAATATAATGATATCTATTTGTGTTGTACTTTTCCATTTTTTTGTTCATTCCTTTATTTTATGATTGTGAATTTGTGTTTTCTTATGTGTTTTTACACACAATTTTTAGATAAATCGATCATAAATAAATAAATATATTAACTCATCACCTTGGCATATATGCACTTAAGCATGCAACTCTAAGGCTAGTCCCATGTCAATATGCAGGTTAGAAAGAAAATTATCACATCAACATTTCATCAAGGTTAGTATCCACATCAACTGTGAGTCTAATATTCATCACACAAATTATAACAATTAAAACAATATTTTCAATGTTATCCATCTCTTTGACCTCAACTTTATTTCCCAAGGTCTAATATTGAGTGTTGGTTTTGAATATTGCTATGTAACAAAGCTCTAATTTTCTTGTTTAAGGCCCATTCAGGTTAAGTGTTGAACTTGGGCGCTAATACCACTCTATAACAAAACCCTAACTTTGTCCTGAAGCTTCAGTGTTGAACATTTGCTCTGATACCACTCTGTAATGCTCCCTCTCACCCCATTGTCCCATCTTGGGATGTGGGAGGTGTTACTTGTTGATCTAACTTGAAACCCAAGGTCTATTATGGAGAAGGGGTTATAAAAACCTCATTTTCTTAAATATTTTGACTCTAACAACAACACCACCATCACATTCAATATTTGAGAGATTTTCGGTGATATAAATTTAACCTCAAACTGATTATCAGATTAAAAGTTCAACCTCTCAAAATTATAACTAATGATATTAGGGCACATCATCAACTGACTCCCATGTAGCAACCATGTGGTCGTTGTTAGACTCCTACAATAATTACACTTTAACTCTCCATGGGCCCCACTAAATATTCCTACCGTGGAAAACTCACTGCCTTGCCTTTACATGCTACTGTGCTCATCTGATCCTCCCACCCAATGTTACCACTTGACACCCCCGAATATCCAAACCATTGGATCCACTACAAGTCCCACCATCTACCACATAACGTCCACATGGTGTCCCTTGTAGTACTACCACATTAACTTAAGACATGATCCATCAAGCCGCCACACCTTGGCATTAGGAATTTCTTTTTAATTTCATTTGGCTAGTGCATGTTCAACCTTTCAACTCTGCATTGCTTTCCCAACACCCCCAAATGGAAAGATCCTAGGATCTACTCCACTTGCAAGAGTAATATGGCTTGGCACCCATTGGGTCATGTGCATAGGTGATTTTCCCCATCTACCACCATGTCGTCGAGTTAAAAAATATGACAAATTATGAACATGGATATCCAATCCCAAGTGAGGTTTGGCCATGCATAATGCAAGTTCGCTTGGCCAACCATGGACCTTTAATCACCAAATTACTTTAGCGGATGAAAAAACACATGAATATGGAAAATTGAGGGACATGTTAAGGTAAGGGAACACTTCCCAAATGAGAAATTTCTTGATGGAGATGGTTAAGGCCTAATCATTGGCCCCCAATAGGTGAATCAAGTCTACAAATCTATTCTTAAGGAATTGTGCAAGGATTTACCAATATGGTGAATTTTTGGATAAATAATTAGAGCTACAATCACAACAACAACAAGAAGTCATTTTTTAGAGATGTACAATTAAAAAAAAAAAATTCATAAGATATGAACTTGCAACTACCACCATGTGGACATTCATCCCCAAGCACACAAATCATGAATAGAATAGTAGTTCCATGGTGCTTCCAATCATTGAAACCACAATATCCAAGATATATAGCAATGAATGTAATAACAACTTGCAAGCATATACACATAAATATGTACATTCATAGTGATATTCTTTAACATAACAAGGCCATCACAACTTGTAATCCAAAGGTGCATAAATTTATACTTATCTAAATAAATTGAGATGGCTAGAAATTGAAGGAGAGAATTCAACTCTCCACCCAACCATAGGCTAGCCACACTACAATCTCTCTTGCAGTTGACCACCCCTGAGTTGGATCCAGATTTTGAGGGGATATTGCTCAAGGGAAAATTCACAACAAGGCTCGACCAAACATTTAGGAGATGGAGTCCAATGTCTAGGTGATTTATCATCTTCTCTCTGGAAGTTACTAAGCACCAAATTGACTTGCTTACTCTCTTTGAGATCAATCAAATAGATTCACCCTAGGCCTAGTTGGGTTATTGCTTAGTTCCAAGAGTTTAAATCCATGCTTAGATGGTTTATCAACCGTGTTTTCATGGAAATCACTATAGTGGTATGTAGTCCACTTTCTACATGGTTTATTGAATATTATAACAAGCACCATAATGGCTTAACTTACCATGTCAATTGGGTTATCAACCTTGTTGGAAATAACACTGGGGGGGGGTGGCGAGGGGGGTGAATCAGTATTTACAAATCAATAACTTTTTCTTTTCATGCTCAAATTTATATACGCTACTTCAATGAAGGTAACTCACGTGTACACGCAACTATCTTTAAAGCAACCAACATATATCCAACAAACTTATGATTCAGTTAATTCATCATATGTTGATATTTAACCAGTGCATCAGTACTTCATTAACCATATAAATAATAACCATGTGCAGTAGTAACATAATAAATCATCACACATAAGCAACACACATGAACACCAAGATTTAAGGTGGAAACTCAATGCGGGACAAAAACCACTTGTTGTTGTCTTCTTTTAATATAAGAAAAAACTTGTTTACAATCTTATAGTGGTGCAGACTCATACCAGTACGTAGGCACCCACCTGCAGAAGGCTACAACCTTCTCTCATTCTCCAACTTCTACTGGAAGGTAGCTACAACCCCCTAGCTCTTGTACTATTCGATCCATTTACTAGTACGTAGGCATCAACCTACAAAAGGATCCAACTTTCACTCATTTCTAGTTGCTACTGGAAGGGAGCTCCAACCCCCTGGATCTTGTACTAGCCGATCCATTTACTAGTATGTAGGCACTAGCTTACAGAAGGCTCCAACCTTCACTCATTTTCCAGTTGCTATTGGAAGGGAGCTCCAACCCCCTGGCTCTTGTACTGGCCGATATGTTTACCAGTATGTAGGCACCAACCTACAGAAGTATCTAACCTTCACTCATTTTCCAGCTGGTACTAGAAGGGAGCTCCAACCCTCTGGCTCTTGTACTGGCCGATATGTTTACCAGTACGTAGGCACTGACCTACAGAAGGCTACGACCTTCTCTCTTCCTCCATGGACAACGTTTCATAAATTTTCAGACTGGATACTCCTGGAACACAACACCACAATCTAAAGGCCATGTTTCATCCAATTTTCATACTGGACCCATCAGCAACATTGAAGCTCAAAATAAATCACTACTGCAATACAACCATCAAATACATTTGCATCAACCAATCACTTAAACTCAATCATCAATCTCTGAATCAAACACAACTCAATCAATTAATGAAAACCCATCATCACTGAAGCAAATAACAATCAATCAATTTCAACATTCAGAACGCTGTCATCAAAACACAGTCACCAAAACACAATGCAAAACCCATAACTCTGCATCAATCACTAGAACCAACTATAACTTCAAACATAATTTTTCATATTGTATACGCTATTGCGATGTGCTGAACCTGCATGTATACGCGCTTTTATCAAAGCGAACCAGCATACAGATATGCAAATACTAACTTAAAAACTTCATAGCTATTCCAAACTTCAGTCATACCTAGATCATAACATTTACAGAATAAAACATGTGTCAATATTAAGATCTAGAATATCCATGAAAAAACCACATAATGATAATTCATTTTAGGTCTTATGATCCCAATCTGTCATCCATCATCAACCACATAGGTGCATCCTTAGTTCAGATCAAGCAAAGCATCAGAAACCCATAACCTGCATATTTGATCTAACACTTCATAAGATATTCAACTTGCACACACTGACCTAATGATCTTCTCCTCCTTATATAGTTTTATGCCTTCCTCAATACCTCAAACCAAAACCACTTAGGAACAATACCTTGGACCAAATACCTCAGACCAATACCTCGGACCAAACACCTCAAACCCAATACCTTGGACCAAAACCTTGATTTTCCATCTTATACGCGCTTCTCCTTCTGTGAAAGTGCGTGTATACGTATATGCTCTTTTTGTTTTTTTCACCCGCGTGTATACACTACTTTGAAAAAGTGAACCAACGTGTACCTCTCTTTCTTCAATCTCTGGAGTCTGATCTGTAATCCTTTGCTGTTAACCTGTTGCACTGTGAACTGTCATCTATGTGAGTTTCCATCAAGGACAACACCTGTATCATAATGCCAACAATCAACCATACAACAAGCATACTAGTGGTTTATCAACTTATTCCATAAGAACGAAGTTTTTTATCATCTTATTTAGCTAATAACTTAGTGGTTTATTAGCTTACTCAATAAACACTAAGTGGTTCAATCCTCCTCTAAGCCTCCCACTAGCCATTAGGCTTAGGCACACAATCCTAGGGATTTCATCATCACCACACAGGGATTGACACCCCAATATTCGATCACTAGCTCATGGAAAATCTAGTACAAATTAATTTTTTTCATTGATCCTAGTTCTATCTCTTTGACCATACACTTTTCTTCGTCTATTGTCCACTTCATGAGTTTGTCTCTATCTTCTAATTGCATCTGCATGCTCCCTTCTGTATTGCATTCTCCTCTCTTTTGTATCTATTCTCTCTCCTTTATCTCATGCCCCCCTCCTTGCAACCATTGACCCTTCTCTTTTTTTACCTCTCAATATAACCATTCCTTATCTTGATCCGTGAGGAGGGAATAGGGATGGGAACCTATTGGAATTTTGGGTATCTTGGAAGGTATTTTTGAGAGAAGGATACCCACCAAAAGTGGTTGGTTGAGAAGTTTACCTTAAGTTGGGGTTTTGGACCCAAAGCAGTGGGTTTGAGACCTAAAGAAATCAATTATTTATTCTAATGGGTTGAGAGGCTAAAACCATAAGCTATAGATGTTTCCTAAATGACCCAAAGAAAAAGTATAAAAGAGAGACAAAAGAGAGGCTCATTGTAACACAAGAGACATGTGACTTCTCTTGTGTAAGGAGTTCCCTAAACCTAGGAGGGCCACAGATCAAGAAAGAGTGCTACAACCTAGGGTTTAATTTAGAAGTTTCTTTAGAAGAAGTTAAGCTAGGGTTTCTAGTCAAGTAATTGTCCAAGAGATTCTGAGCTAAAGGAGATTTTCTATCCTCGGAAGAGGCTAAGTTGAGAAAGTTTTCTCAAGGAGGGAGAGTTCGTTGGTTATGAGTTTGAAGGACGGTTGCATGTGCCAAAATCTAAGGAGTGTTAGCTATCCATGACCTAAAGAAAAATCCAAAAGGAATATTGATGGATTAGAAGCATTCATATGGTATCTATGGGTTACTTGTAGCAAGGTCAAGTTAGGGTCTGAAGTAAAAGTTAAGGCTAGTTCATAGAAAACCATTCTTGTGTGAATAAAATCCAGACAAGGAGAGCCACAAATCCTCAAGGGTAGTTGCAGCTAGAAGGAGATGAAGATTATGGTTTTTTTATTATTATTTGGATTTGTTCCCTAGGGAGGATGAATTCTTTCTATCATACGTGGAGGTTAAAGGGCTGCTAGATTAAGGCCGTATGCTATTTTGAAGAGGTCGAGCTTCAATTGTATATACCAGGAGGGGCTGGAGAACTATATTTTTTTATAGGTAGGCTAGAAAGGCCTTAGGGTGATGGACAATTCCTTATATTAATCCAAAACCTATCCATAGTAGGCCACATGAAGGAAGAAATAGGCTGAGAGGCCTCCAAACATTGGGGAGGACTAGCAAAGGTATCTCAACTTGAGGAAGTGGTCAACAAGGGTTTTTTTCTGTGTTGGATGGTTTTTGAGAAATAAATTATAAGTATGTTCACTAATGGAGATGTGAAAAATGTTTTTTGATGGCTAATATGTACTGAAGTTGAAGTGCCAAACTCATTGTCACTAGCTGAATTGTTTGAAGGTTGGGATGCAAATGGTCTAAAGGTATTGACCTTTGTGAGTAGCTTCTGGTTTTGAAGATATTATATAGTGATTTTGAAGGTCAAATTCATTGTGAGAATATGTGTATGATAGAGATATGAAAGGAGAAAAATAACTGTGTGAAGGAGGAAAAAGACAACCATGTACATAAAGGGAAATAAGGACTAAAAGGGATAATTACATCAATAAGTAAGTCAAGTATTTTATTTTTTGTTTTTAAGGGAAGATTGAGTGTCAAAAGGGATCTAACCTCAAGCCTTAATGTCTTTGTATACCATGTATACTAGCTATACTAGTGATATGAAGGGCCATGCTCCTTTGTATGGGAGCCCCATGATTCTTTTATTGATGGACAAATACAAAATCAAGCTTTGGCTCTTGTGTACTTTATTGATTTCAATGTTGTAGATTTCCATTGTGCAAAATGCTTGTAAGTTGGGGGTTCCTAGTGTGTTTTTTTTCATGTTTAGATATAGGCCATATCTAGGGCCTAAGGAAAATCCAACATGGTATCAAACCCACTTTGAAGAGCATGTGGATCAAAGTGTGCACAAGGAAGCATAATGAGCCAGTGGAGGTCGTGTAGGCTCAGAGGGAGTCTAGCTTCAAAGGGAGACTATAAAGGAATGAAAGCTGCCGAGTGGAATTTTGAATCTTTAGGTTCGAAAGAGTGGAGTTTTCAACCCATGCAAGGATAGTCATGGACCATGAGAGAACATTCATGGTGGTGCAAGGAAAAATCTTATTTCATGTGAGGACAATCATGCACCATGCAAGAAAAATCTTGACCAAGCACAAAAGAAGATGTGGCACATGAAAGTGTAGATATGGCTATGTAAGGAAAGTCATGACTCATTCGAGGATGGTCATGGGTATGCAAAGAAATTCATGGAGTTGGAAGCATGAAGGAAATACCATCCTCACTATGAGGGAGTGTTGGAATTTTGGGTAGCTCGAAAGGTATTTAGAAAAGGATACCTGCCAAAAGTGGATGGTTGGTTAATTTACCCAAAGTTGGGGTTTTGGACCTAAAGCGTTGGGTTTGAGACCTAAAGAAATCAATTGTTTATTCTAATTGGTTGAGATGCTAAAATTTTAAGATCTAGAGGTTTCCTAAATGACCCAAAGAAAAAGTATTAAAGAGAGTCAAAGGAGAGGCTCATTACAACACAAGAGACATGTGACTTCTCTTGTGTGAGGCGTGTCATAGGAGGGCTATAGATCAAGAAATAGTGTTATAGCCTAGGAACAAAAACTATGTTTATAATAATTCGAGCTAGGTTTTCTGGTCAAGCAATTGTCTAAGAGAGGCTGAGCTAAAGGAGAGTTTTTTTTCCTAGGAAGACGTCGAGTTGAACAAGTTTTCTCAAGGAGGTTGAGCTTGCTAGTTAGGAGTTTAAAGGAGGGTTGGAGGTGCCTACAAACTAAGGAGTGATGGCTTGATACCTGAAAGAACAAACCAAAGGTAGATCAAGGGCTCATCAGCATCAATATGGTGGCTATGGGTTGCTTGTAGCAGGGTTGAGTTAGGGTCTAAAGTAAAAGTCGAGGCTAGATCATAACAAACCATTCTTGTGTGAATATAAGACAAAGAAGGAGAGAAAAAAATCCTCAAGGGTAGATGCCACTAGAAGGAGAGGAAGATTATGGTGTGTTTTTTATTTGGATTTGTGCCCTATGGAGACTGAGTTCTATTTTCCAGACGTGGAGGTTAAAGGGTTGTTGAATTAATGTCTGGTTGCTATTTTGAAGAGGATGAGCTTCAATTGTATGTACCAAGATGAGGCAAAATCCCTAGAGTTTATTATGGGTAGGCCAAAAAAGTCCTCAGAGTGCTGGAAAATGCCTTAGATTAGGCTGTAGCCTATCCACACTAGGCCACAGGCAGGAGGAAATAGGATGAGAGGCCTCAAAACATTGAGGAGGATGAGCATAGGTATCCCAGTCTAAGGAAGAGGCCAACGAGGGTTTTTTTCTGTGTTAGATGGTTTCTATGAAGCAGATCAAAAGTCTTTTCACTAATGGAGTTGTGAAAAACGTGTTTTGATGGCTAATATGTAGTGAAGTTGAAGGGCCAAACTCAGTATGAGTAGCTCAAGTTTTTGAAAGTTGTAATGCAAGTGGCCTAAAGGACTTGAACTTTGTGAGTAGATATTGGTATTGAAGCTAATTATGTAGTGACTTTCAAGGTCAAATTCAATATGAGCAACTATGTATGACAAAGATATGAAAGGATCCATATCATTGTGTGAAGCAGGCAAAGGAAAGCCACACACATCAATGGAAATAAGGACTAAAAGGGCTGGCTAAATCAAGAAGTAAGTAAAGTATTTTTTTTTTCTTGTTGTTATGGGTATATTGAGAGTCAAAAGTAATTTAATCTCAAGCACTATCTTCTTTGCATGCTATGCATACTATTTGTACTAGTTATCTGAAGGGCCATGATCCCTGGTATGAGATCCCCATGACTCTTTTATTGACAGACTAATAAAAAATTGAGCTTTGGGCTAAAAATATCTATGTACTTTATTGATTTCACTGTTGTATATTTTTGTTGTGAAAAGTGCTTGTAAGTTAGGGGTTCCTAGTGTGTTTGTGCACTTAGTTAGCCATATACCAAATCTAGGGTCTAAGGAAAATCCAACAACACCATATTGCATTGATGTTGCCCATACCAAAACTTCAATGCCTATCAGTGTAGGAAACACCTTGGTCATGGTGATGGGTAATGGAATAAATGAGGTTGGTGTGGCCTACTCATGACACTCCACCAAGAATCCAAACATTCCATGCAACCTTCCCCTTAGAGCTATAGATCCATGTCCCTCTCTTCAACTAACCTTCAATTCATTTTCACTTAATTTTACATACGTCACAAAATTTACATAGGGATATTTACAATCATGGGGTGCAACAAAATGGTTGTTACAATTATTTTGTCTTCAAAATTCCCACCACAAGATACATCATGACAAGCTTTAAGAATATAAATATTTCATTTTCTCTAACACATCGTCTAATAACAAAATCAAATTCTATGTAGAAAATATTTCCATTAATTTGAATATATATCACACTTTGCTTAATAACTTTCTTTTCTATTTTGAAGTAAAATGAGGTGATAATTTTCCTAAAAATAAATACGTTTCCACAGTGGAAAACCATAGTGTTCTAATTGATATAGAAAATAGATGTTCATATAGAAAATCACTATTGAACTAAAAAAATCTCACCAAGGTTGTTTAGGTGGGAGAGAAAGTCTGCCACTTGATTATTACTTTTGAGACAATCAATAATAGTGATATTTAATTCATGCAATAGTAACAACCATTGTGTAATCCTGCCATTAGTAGTAGGTTTATTCATCAAATATTTAATAATAGAATTTGATCATATGGATAAAGACTTTGTAACTAGTAACATAATGTCAAAACTTATTTATTGCATGCAAAACTATCACTTTTTCAACGACAATATAATTGATTTAAGCAAGGGTTAAATTATTTATATTAAAGTAAATGGCATAGGTATTGAGATATTTTTAAAAAATGAAATATGCTCCTACTATAGTATCATATGCATCAATAGAAATGTGAAATGGTAAAGACAAATTAGGTCATTTTAAACATGCTGTCATGGATAAGTTTTCTTTGATGGTTTCAAATGAAATTTGACAGTTGGGATTCTAATAAAACTCTATGTCATTGGAAAGTAGTTTAAACATGGGTAGGGATATCTTACTAAAATTTTCAATGGATCTATGATAATACCTTGCACAACCCATAAAACTCTAGACTTCTCATTGACTTGATGGACTAGGTAAATTAACAATAATTTCAATTTTGGTTCGTTCTACAGTCATTCCAATGGAAGAAATATGATGTTCTAAAACAATTCCTTATATTAATAACATGAAATGTTTCTCATTTCTAAGGGAAAAATTAGTTTCTATACATCTTTCTAGAACTTGTTCAAAATTGATTAAGAATTCTTCAAAAGTATCACCATATATAGAGAAATCATCCATGAAAATTTCAAGGCATTCATGAACTAAATCAACAAAGATGGCAAGAATTTCTCTTTGAAATGTGGCAAGTGCATAATTTACACAGGAAAAAGGGTAAAACCTTATAAGCATATGTTCTTGTTGACAAGCCAAAATTTATCGCCAACAAATTAACAATAAGCAGATCTCCCTAGTGTAAAATCCCAATTAGGCCTCACACCGTTTGGGATAGTAGTCCCATTTAGTAAATCTCCCCAACAAATTAACAATTAGTCGAGCTCAGTAAATCTATACAACTCAGTAAATCATACAACTGATAGTACACTGTCCCTGCACTCTAGTCTCAACTAGGTCTTCAGTTAACTAGAGAAAGACTTGTGGATGCACTAGTGCACCAACTGAATGTTAACTCTCTATTAGTTCCTCAAATAGTTTGGAACTAATTTAACTGAGCATAACTCAACAAACTACGTTATCTAATTACAACTCACACTTAAACTCATCTTGAACCTTTAAAACTTAGGGAGAACATATAAAAGACTTCAGAAATACTTCCAACTCGAAATTCCTAAGCTAATTAAGTTAATTAAACTTAATTAACTATTTACAAGTTGCTATGATAATAGAATTCGATTTTAATTCACAGTTTAAATTCAAGGACAAATTTAAACTGAAATTTCTTGTTTCCATTTCTCAAAACTTCCTCTCAACAAGAAAGGGATTATCAACTACCCCGATCCTGTCTCTATGAAACTCAAATTTACATCTTGATAATGCCTTTGTCAAAATGTCAACATCTTGCTCCTCCATGGGAATGCACTCTAACAACATAATCCGCCTCAATACACAATCTCTGAGATGATGATATCAAATATCAATATGCTTGGACTGATCATGAAAAACTAGAATTTCAGAGAGTTTGATACAACTCTCATTATCACAGTAAATCACAGTTGGATCCATCTACTGACCAAACAAACCAACCAGGATCTTCCTCATCCAGATGGCCTCGCATGCTACTTGAATCACAACCATTTACTCTACCTATGCTGAACTGAGTGCAATCGATCTTTGTTTCCTGCTGTACCAAGAAATTGTCGTTGACCCAATACTGAAGATCCCTCCTGATGTGCTCTTCTAGTCGGATGAACTCCCTACCCAATCTACATTGGTGAAGTCTTGAAGTTTCACTCCCTTTGTCTATTTGTACCATAATCCATACTGAGAAGTGTGTTGGGCCTAAGAATTATCCTTAAAATACATCCACTTTCACTTCATTCACACATTTTCTCACCTCTATTCCACCACCATGTCACCATATCAACTTCACTTTCATCATTAAATGGGTTACCGTTGTGTTTTCCAAAACATTATTAATTCTTAGTATTTTTAAGTGAATTTATGGTTAAAATTTTGAAAATAATATCCATATACTTATACCTAACAATTAAAATGAGTTTGTTGACATGTGTAGGTACAAAGGAAGCTTCTAAGGCACCCTTATGTGGTACTCTATGTTCAAATTCGATTTTGAGGAGATCATGGACCTCATGGAGAAGATCATGGAGGATAGGGTTATGTGTCACCATTGGTTGAGAGATATGTGGATTTGAAGGGGGAACAATGGATCCACATTTATGAGTTTGTTATCATAACTTTTTTATAAATAGGAGTGTTATCTCCTTCATTTGTAACTTTGGAATTTAGAATTTAGAATTGAGAAGTTAGAATTTATTACCTTAGGATCTTATAAGTTTGTAATGAGAAGTTAGAATTTGGAATCATTGTAATGGAGATTTTAGAACCTCTTGGAATGTAGAACTTGTAATTGCAAATTGCAATTGAAGATAAATAAAATGGAGCTTCTTTGATCTTCTACATTTGACTTTTCTTTTTATGTGTTTGTGAATCCTTGGAAGGGCCCCCATTGTCTAGCAAGTACACTTTTGTTTTGGTAAACTTTCATTTTATTTTTGTTTGTAAATTCCATTAGGTTCATATGTTTGAAATATTAACTAATGACCTTTCGTAAGGAAGTACTAATGTTTCTTTCAATGAATCTGATTTGTTATTTAATGTTTAATTTCATTAGTTTAAATAGTTTGTTGATTAAGATGATTAGAAATATTAATGAGCAGTATCCTATAAGGGAGCTTTAATATTTTTTACACTTGTTACAATATCTTTAGATTTCATTTTGTTAAATGACTAAATAGATGTTGGAGATCCCAATGAAAGACCTCCTGTAAGGGAGCTTTGGCATTTCTTCGCCTAGCTTAGTTTAGTTTGTCTCTAAGTCCATATATATTGGATGTTCCTCGAAGTTTTACTTTCCCAGGTTGATAATAAATGGAACTCTAATTTTCATTCGCATTTTAGACCCAACATTTTGGCGCTATTACTGGGGAGGATGATTTGGAGATAGACTTAGGAAGTTATTTTTATTGCAGTTTCTTTTTATGGACTAACTTGTGAAACCTGGTGATAGCAGGATCTTCATAACTGAGTTCAAGTTTGAGCATTTTTTATTTTCATACTTATTTTAATTTCAAATTCAGTCTTTTTAAGCCCTCCACTTGTTACTAATCCATATACGGATGAGAAATTTGAAGATGTTAAATAGGTACTTCTTGGAAAGCAAGGACAATATCAAATAGTGGTTTCAGAAGAACCTTGCGCCAACTCCAAGAATAAGACAGGTTACTCAAATGCTTGCAAATCATAAGGTAAAAATTTTAAATCTTGATTTGAGCATTTTCAAATTCTTAGTCTGTAGGTGGCTTCACTGGAAGCATTCTTTTACCTAGGAAAAAAATAAATAAATCTTTCAAGTTAAGGTAGAATAGATTAGAAAAATAAAACGAGATCTCTTAGACTTTTCTTTTAAAAAATAAAAATAATAAAAAAATCATCAACATTTTTCATGAATAAGCTACTCCATCCATTCTAACCCTCAAAAATAAAATAAAAACAAGTCAATAGGTAAGTATGCTCTCTTCCTGCACTTGAGTGATCAGGGAGATCAGAAAATCTATTGATTTATTTTAAAAAATAATATAAAAATCTCTTGCTTGGAAATTGCAAATCATTTTTTTTTAAATTCGTTTATTTTCGATTTCAAATTTAAAAATGAAATCTATAGTTTAGTGATTTGATAAAAAACCATATTTCCTCTTAGGCTAGGTCTTGTATGTGCTGGGACCATTTCTTCAAGCAAGCCAAGTCTGCATATAAACAATTCAAATAGGAGGTTGAAACTTCTCTACATTTACTTTGTTCTCGACTTGTGAATTTTTGGAGCTCATAATTTCTATAATAACGAGATCCTTCTTTGCATTTGATCTTAATTGTGAACAAAGTGTGCCATGTTGGGTTGCACAGCTGGGTCTCTTAGATCCCTTTCCCTTGATCCAATTATCAATCCTGCTTGATTTCCCGTTTCGATGGTCAACCTCAATCTCAGGATCATCATTCTCACTCTCTTATCAATCTTGTGTCTCATTTTGCTGTGACTCTTCCGTATGGTCATCACTTCTATCTCGATGGGTTCTAGAGTGGCATTTCATGTGACCAAATAGGCCTTTCGATGAACTAAATTCCTTCCCATGCAAATCACAATTTATAGAAGAATCGATGGGTTTGGAATCGAGTCATGACCTAACTGATTTGATTTTGTTATAGCATTGCTAGAAGACACAACAGTTTTGACATGTTGTTTTGAAACATGTTTTGCTATCAAAACAAAACAAATCTGGAAAAACAAAGATGTGGGTTTTTTCCAGAACAGAATGAATTACCTAACTCAAAAATCGTTTCCTTGGATTCCTAACAGTTTGAGAGGTGTTGTGCTGTACAACAACCCCCAATTTCTATAAAGATTTTATACAAAATCTTAATATGAAATGGGTCCCTTTCTAAATAAACTTAGTTAGTTGTGTGAGTTAATGAATAAAATGGTATTCACCTCATTACAAAAAAATTCTTATTAAAAATACCCGATATAAATAAATTATTTTATAAAGCCTTTTGATAGAAAACGAAGTGTTCTTTTAAAATATTGTAAATAATTCCATATTTGCGATAAAGCGATCGGAGATCGCATATCGCAATAACAAAGGGAACACACATAAAAGCAAAACATCATCCAATCCTCTGGTCCGAAAAGGGAATCGCAATCGGCAATCGGAGAAATCAAATGCCAAAGGTACACACACAAGGGCTCATCATGTCTTTCGATTCCATATCGCAATCGGTAATCGGAGATATTCATTGACAAAGGGACATATGTAAAGGCCTTATCAAATCTCCCGATGCGATAAAGTAAATCGCAATCTGCAATCGGCAGAGTCATATAACAAAAGGATAAAAGCCTAAGCCAAATCTCGACTACGATCAATTAATTGGGCGCGCATCTCGAAAGGTAAATATACGCTAAAAAATGGCTTGCATGCATAATACCCTGCTCCATCATATTATAATATTACCTTTCAGCAATCGGAGATATTCATTGCAACTCACTAAGCCTTCTCCTTTGAAATTCTCGACTGTGATTTAAGATTTATAGCCAATTGCCGATCAAGAAAATCCGAAGCACACTTGAAATAATCATTCGGTATACGATTGACGAGATGGGTATTTATGATATTAATTCACCACGATTGGAACTTTGAACGGCTATTAAATTTTACAGTTAATGGTATATCCTTTAAAATATTTTATCTGTGGTAATCCTTAATTGTATTTCATTTATCATATGTCAATCAACGTAATTCTATTCATTTTCAGATTGCCTTGCAGTAACACTATCTCTATATTACGGTTTGCAATTATCTATGTAGAGTCTCTTCGAACCCATTACTCCAGAGAAAATGGGGAAGAAATCAAAGAAGTCCACAACAACTCCTGTAGCCAAAGAACCAAAACACAGCAAGAAGGGATTAATCTCAGATACGACATGTCTTGGTCTGGAAAATACTAGCTGGGGAAGCATTTATAATCTGATAGAAGCAGAGGAGCTTGAAGAATTAAAAGTGGAAGCAATAGCTGATTCAACCAACAAGTCAGAGGGAACACTCAAAGAGTTGGCCTATTCATTCCTTCACAAAATAGCAACGCGGGCTAAAATCTTGCTGTATACTGATGTGGTAAGATGGGTGGTTGAGAAAATCCCAACTTTAGATAGAACATTTTCCACAGTTGATGGAAGGATATTCGGCTCATTCAACCCTGATGATCTCAGGAAAATGTACCATTTACCTCCACTTGAGAAGCGATACAACAAGGCATTTCTAGAAAAATTTGCACAGGAAAATGACTCGGAATCAGCTCCAATCAAGCAATGGAGGAATTTCCCAGAGAAACACAAGCATGAATCCTCGGGTAAATACTCTGTTGACTGATTAGCTTCCTCTTAAGGATATGCTGGAGCTATGATGTGTAGATTGTGGGGACAACATGATTCTGCCAAATTCACTATAGATATGGTCCCGCTGATGGAAGCTGCAATTAATGGTTATGTTATGGATTGGGCAAAATTTTTTGTCTAATAAACTAGCCACGAAGATTTTAGAGTACAGAAACAATGCATATGACTTCTCGGACCATTCCCCCTTTCTACTACAGTGCATATATTATGGATACTATTTGTTTTAATTATGAATACCTGGTACTCGGATGGAGGTGGACTCCCCAAGGTCCGAATTCGATCCATATTTACCACAAGTAGTTATGGAAGGCACACTACAAAAATCACCTATATAGAATTTGCAATGGTTTTATTTTACCTGTATATTATTCTATTTTCAATAAGCTTGCCCCCAGGATATCCCAGGAAGCAGAAATTGACCTGACGGTAGTAGGCAGTTGGTTCGGTGAGGAGAAATTCACCTATGTGAGGCTTTTTGGTAGTCTCACTAAGCCCCATGTTCTTCCCCTATATGTTCCCAACAAATTGTTAGCACGGGAATTGGCTTATCAGATAACAGTCAAAGGGAAATCCAGAGCCCTTAGGGATTCAAAGAAACATATGTGGCCTATATTTCCCCTACGATGTGGCGTTTTCACCCTACATGACTACAAGCATGCAGAGAAAGAGGCAGAAAAGATTCAAATGCTGAATCTTACCACCATTCCTAATAGGTAATATGATCCAAATAAGGTTGCCCATAATGTCGCCACTCAAGCTAAACTTTCCAAATTCGATCATGAAGCGAATGACTTTGATGATTTATTTTCTTCAGCTGATACATTCTTTCAAGTTAAAGGATTGGCTAGAATCAAGTATCAAGAATAAGGGCTAGAAACATTCAATAGACTCAGAGCCCAGAGGTTGTAAACTCTGCCTTTGGACCTATTAGCAATAACCCCTACAGATCAGCCCCAGATCCAAACCGAACATGAAGCAGCTGACAAGACTCCTATAGCTGAAAAGATTCCTGAAAAAGAAAAATTGCCAAAATAGGAGCAGGGACAGGGAAAAAGCAGTGAACTCATTGATTCAAACATTTATGTTGATCCCAAACTACTCAAAGAATGGCAACAATTTGACTCAATTAGTAGTAATACTGAGAACCTACAAGGATTTAGCACACCAGAGGTGACAACTGGTCAGAAGACAACAACTAATACAGTTCCAACTGAAGGAAGTAGCAACCCACCCATGACTCAAAAGGATGTAGAGATAATCCCTGAGAATCCATCCAATGAAATTGTTCAACATGTAAAAGAAATACCACCCTTGGATGTCTTCTACAACCCTAAGCATGGGGTTGTAATCAAGAGACAAAGGAAAAAGAGAAAGCTTGATTAATCTTCTCTTTTGCCTTCACAAATGGAGATAAAAAATGTGGTACGGAGAGAGGAAGTCAACCCTTCTGAAGATCTCACTAAACTCTCTCAATATGCTGGAGCATACACAACAACTACTATGGACAAAGCATCAGAGGTAAGCAATTTGCTTAAAGCAAAGGATCAAACAATTATTTTGCTAGAGACACAGGTACAAGAGAAGCAACAGAGGATAGAGTAGTTGGAACATCAGTTAGCAACCCAGAGGCAGTCCAATGATCAATTAAACGAGCAATTTCTCAAAGAAAAACAAAGGCTTGATTGCAATTCAGAAACAACAGGAACTATCTCAAGCATTGCGCAAGCTGCGATCATTAAACGAACAATTGAGCAAATCAAAAGAAGAACAAATCGCTCAACTGTCACTGCAAATAGAAAGGTTCAAATAATATCCCCAAGTGGGAGAATTCAGATCAGAGGCTCTCCAGATTACCAAAGAATTATCTAATCAGTTGAGCTTGTTATGTCATAATATCTCTCTCGTTATTCCCTTATGTGAAATCTCGTCATCTACGATTGATAAGTCAGTTGATGCAGGGCAGAAATTGGAGCAAGCAGATGAAAGATTAACATAGTTTCTCTCTTGGCAAGAAACCAAAGAAGGAAAAGCTGCAAATCTACCCCAAATTCTAAAATCGCATAAAGAAATCCTATTCCTTGAATGTCAATCTCAACTAATGAAAGCAGAAAGGGCGACATCAAGATGTAGATCGAAAACTAGTAATCTCGTTGAATTGATTAATGACACTCTTCATTTATCAAATTTAATCACAGAGTATACTCCAAGGAAACTTCCATCAGCAAAAGCATTAGAATAGACATGGAAACAGGAGCTGGAGAAAAGGGAAAGATTAATCGTAGGCATGCAAACTTTAACATGGAAAACCTTTTGGTTATTCCTTGTTAAACCATATAGTCAGAGAACAACGATCAAATGCCTCACTGATGTAGTTGGTTATATGATTCCCGAAATTACTGATGCCATATATACTGCACAGTTACATTCGCATATGAGTCATCCTCCAGAACTATATCCGATGCTCGCCATTTGCTAGCTCAAGCCACAAGATAATAAGCCAAAACAGTGAACCATTCTGACCGACTGCAAGCATGCCTATTTCGGGGATATTTTCATATATTTGTGATTTGGTTATACCAACACATTGCATTTTTATTTCATAGTTTGTTAGTTTAGATAGTATTTGTAGACCCTTTCATGTTTTTAGAAGGGGTTCTAAAATTTTTGTGTTAAGACTTGGATTGGAAGTTGCACTACTGTGCTTCCAATATATTTTTTTTGTAAAAACTGGACCTGAATTCTGAGTTTTAATGAAGAATACTTTTATGTGATATGCACTATTGCTTCTTGTAAAAGTATTTCCAAGTTGAAAGGCAGGATCTGAATGCGGTTCATATCGGAGGAGACTCAAACACATATGGTACTGCTATCTATGTTTTTGATGCATGCTTTTATGTGAACCAACATTTATTCATTTTGCTATTATTGATATATGTATATGGTTTCACAACAATTCTTTCACTTATCACTATTGAATGTTTAAGAGTTGTTATTTTTTCATACATATGTATATAAATGATATATAAGGATTAGTGTAATAATGTTTTAATTATTACTTTGTTCAACTACTTGAACAAAGTAATTATCATATGAATAAATATTTTTGTTTATAAGTAGAGTCATTTATATGCCTACTTGTCAATAAGAATCATCAAAAATTACATTAGGAGAAAGACCTTCCGGGATAGATTAGTTAATTATATTGTTGCATTTTAGAATAAATCTTTCATCATTTCCCATTGGATATTAGAAAATCGATCACTTATCCATCCCATTTATAAATCATTGGGAAACTGGTCCCATTATATCCAGTCAGAGCCACCACACCAAACGGAAAAGGAGTTGCCTTTAAGGTTCAGACCAGGTGGTTTTCCCCGATGTTGATGCAGCGATTTTCAAGGCATCAACATTTTTGGTGCTAGAAGGAGGGCATGAACTGTGAATGGCGAGAAAACCTAAATCTACAATCCATTATGAGAGTAAATCTCCCTCCACCTCACCTCCAACTTCTCCCTTGCATGCTGGAACTCTAGTTTTCAAGAGAGAAGTAGAGGAGACAACTACCACTGCTCAACCCAAAAATATCTCAAATAAATTAACACCAAAATCTCTAGAAGTACAGTCTCTCATCCACAAACTTCAAGGATTCTCAATATCACCACAAAAATCTGAGTTATCTCAAGGCAGTGTAACTTTGCAATTCGTTCCTTCTCACCCCCTCACTAGACTTCAGAGTGAAAAGCTTGGTATTAAACTTACTGAGTTACCTTTGCCTAAAAGGAAATGGGTAAGGAAGACAACTGAAGGATTTGATAGTGAAACTTTCTCATCATCATCATCCATTTCATCTTCTCCAGTGCAAAGTCAACCATCCACTCCTCCACTCCAGATTGTCGTTCAACAAGGAAGTGGAACTTCAACATCTATTTCTAAACCTTCTCAAACTTCAATATCTGCCCCTTTCCAATCATCTGGAGATTCATCGGCACTATCATCTATTGGTATCTCGACAATGGCACAGAACCCATGGAACAATCCAGGTGCAGTCACAATGCTTGCACCTTTGCACCCATTGCCAACTTTTCCTGAAAAATGGTTGCCAAAATTCAATCCAGATGCAGGTATACAGGCAGATGAACACATAAAAAACTTTATGTTGTCAGTTAACTTAAAAGGAGTTACTGAGAAAGATGTGGTTGTCAGACTTTTCCCTTATACCCTACAAGGATCAGCTGTGTCTTAGTATTTTTTCTTGCCATCAGGATCCATTACTAGTTGGAACATTTTCCAAGAACAGTTCTTAACTAAATATGGTGATGACAGATCTGTAGTAACATTAATCAATGATCTTTCAAATCTTAGAACAGAGTCTAAAGAGCCTATAAAAGAGTTCAATTCATGATTTAATAAACTCTTAAATAAGATTCCTACCGCTTCTAAACCAAGTGAACAAGTTAGAAGTGAATGGTATATACCAGCTTACCTTCAAACATAGCTATCTTTGTAAATAGAGCTACAAAACCTACTCTAGCAGAAAATATGAAAGATGCACTTGCTGTAGAAAAACATATTATCGCCTTAGAAAAGAAATCTACGCTTAAAGATAGAAAATCTAAAAAAGTCTCCTTCAAAGATGATTCTAAAAAGAAAATGGCTAAAGATCCATATGATATGGAAGGTATCCAAAAATTTCTAAAGACTATGTCAAATGAAATGATAGAAATCAAGAAACAAATAGCTGAGACTTCAACTAAAAAGTCATTTAGAAACTTTAAGAAACCATAATCAAAACCCCCTAATGCTATATCCAATGTAGACTCAGACCCCGAGGATGATGAAGAAGAAGATACAGCCTTATCATCTGAAGAAACTGAAGAAGAGGTAATTCTAGAATGTCATGGGATGTGGGACTTCATTTTGCCCAATTTTGATACATAAAATGAACAAAAAGCTTTCCCAATAAGTACCAGAAGTAAAGGCAATCCATAACCTGTTCAAGTAACTCAGAAGAAAAACAACATGGGTACCACTACTAAAGAAAAATCTCCCACAAAGAAGTCTATAGTGACACCTACTCAAAATTAGTCATCAGCTTCCAATCCACCTTCAACATCTAAAACATTAGTAGTGACAGAATCTATGGATTACAACATCATTGAAGACATGAAGAAAATGAAGGCAAATATCACTATGTGTGAACTTAGTAAACTCAAACATCAACAAAAATTGCTACTCAAGGAATTAGATGCGGTACCTTCTTCTCCACTTTCAAACGCTGTATTGTCCAAAGCTGCTAATGAAACAGGTAAACCACCACCTGGTAAAGTAAAAACTACTGATTTTGTTCTAATTGGAGATAGATCAAATTCTCATACTCCTCCTTTTCTCTTGACCTATGAGATTTATAATAGAAATCTGCACAATTGCTTGATAGACTTAGGGGCTTCCTCAAATATAATGCCAGCTTCAGTTTGTTCTAAACTGAATATTGAACCCCAAAAGTATGCAATCCATATTGTCCAGTTGGATAGAACTAAAGTCTAGGTATTAGGAGAAACAACTTAGTTACCATTAGGTTATCAGCTAATCCAAGAGTGGTTGAAAGAATTGACATTTTAATCGTTGATATTTCTGAGTTCTATGGTTTGATTTTAAGTAGAGACTGGTTTGAGAAACTTCATGGTTACATTTCCACCAATCGGTTTCACATGTGGCTGCCCTATAAAGGAAAGCCAAATCAGATAAATATTGATTGGGAGAAGCATATGACTCGTACTGTAACAGAGTTTGAGTAAGAAAACCAACCTATAGCATTCAACAACAACATTCTGGGTAGCTACTCATCCGAATCATTCTTTGGTAATTTTACTGCTCAATCATCACCTTTCTCAGTTAATAGTTTCACATCTCAAATCGAAAGTTTTTGCTAAACAGATACATCAAAGTGTGTTAAAACTGTTGAGGAAATTGTAAATAAAACTGTAGATAAACCTTTGTTTTGGTCATTATATTTTGATGGGTCTAAATCTAATGAAGGTGCAAGAGCAAGATGTATTTTAGTTAGTTCTGAGGGAGAAAAGACCATGTTATCATGAAGATTAGAATTTGAGTGCACAAACAATACTGCTGAATATGAAGCCTTGATTCAAGGACTTTATAAAGCAATTGGTCTTAAGGTACAATATTTAAAAGTGTTTGGTGACTCTGAAATTGTTATAAAACAAGTCAGAAATATTATACATTGTCTTTCTAGTCACCTTAAAAAAAATCAAACCTTGGTACAAGACTTTGTATCTCATTTTCTAGCATTTAATATTTCTCCCATTCCTAGATCACAGAATGCAGCAGCAGATTTACTAGCCAATGTTGCTTCTAAGCTCCTTCCATTTGAAGATTACAGTCCTGATAGATTTTCAGTATAGTTAATTTTCAGACCATCAATTCCCGATAATGTCACTGACTGGCGAGTATTCAATCATGATGATGAAATTTTAAATTTCTTAACTTCTGATAAGTCCTATGATGATCAAATTATTGATGAAAGTGAGCATGATCTTCAAATGAAAGAAAAAATTGAAGAAAATTCAATACCCAAACCAGTGGTCAAACTTGAAGACCTTTATGACATCAAATATAGGTTTAAACAGTTTACCAATTCAAAGCTTCAAAGTTCTACTTTGAGATTTGAATTAATTAACCTTGGTATAGAGGACAAGCCACAAAACATCAATTTGGGATTAGGACTTACCTCAGAAGAAAGAATTGCATTTATCAGATTATTGCATCGATATAAAAGTGTCTTCGCTTGGAAATATGATGATTTGAAAACATATGATACTTCTATCATACAACATACAATTCCAATGGTAAATGAAGAAAAACCAGTACAACAGAAATTAAGGAAAATTCATCCTAACCTAGAGAGTAAAATAAAAGTTGAATTAAAAAAACTCTTGAAAGCTAAGATAATTTTTCCTATTAGACATTCAAATTGGGTGTCTAACATGGTGCTAGTAAGGAAGAAAAATGGTGACATTAGAATTTGTATTGATTTCAGAAATCTTAATAAAGCGAGTCAAAAGGATAACTTCCCTTTACCAACGATGAACAAACTCTCCATTCAGTAGCTGGTTATGAATTAATGTCCTTCTTGGATGGCTTTTCAAGGTATAACCAAATTTTGGTACACCCTAATGACAGACTTAAGACTACTTTCAGAACCAAGTGGGGAACTTATGCCTATCAAAAAATGCCCTTTGGATTAATCAATGCTGGAGCTACATTCCAAAGAGCGATGGACATAACATTCAAAGGTATAATCAATAAATCAATAGTTGTCTATTTGGATGACATTACTATTTTCTCTAAGAAAAGATCAAATCATTTACATGACTTGAAACAAGTCTTTGAGCACTGCAAAAGGTATGGCATTTCACTCAATCCTAAGAAGTCTTTTTTTTTTTCTCTTGACCAAGGTAAAATCTTGGGATTCATTATTTCAAAAGAAGGTATTTATATTGATCCAAATAGAATCAAAGAGATTTCTGACATTCCTTTTCCACATAATAAAAAATCAATGCAATCGTTTTTAGGTCAAATTAATTTTGTAAAAAGATTTGTTCTAGATTTTTCACAGATTGTTTTACCATTACAAACCATGATAAGGAAAAACTCAGTGTTTAAATGAGGGCATATAGAAAAAGAAGCTTTTGATTCAATCAAGCAAGCAATCATAAATTCTCTCGCATTAAACACTCTTGATTTTTCAAATCATTTCATTTTATATACTCTTGCATCTGATTCATCTTACGCAGCATTCCTGACACAAATCAATGATCAAAACTTGGAAGCACCAATTTCATTTTATAGTTCAAATCTTCAAGGTGCTGAACTTGATTACTTCGAAGTTGAAAAGAAAGCCTTTGTTGTATATAAAGCCATTAAACACTTTAGGCCCTTTCTCTTAAAAGCTCACACAAAAGTTATAGTCCCTTTTTCAGTAGTAAGATAGTTACTTGTTCAAAGGGAATTGGAAGAAAAAAGGGCAAACTGGGTCACAACATTACAAGAGTATGATTTGGACATTAGACTGGCAAAGATTGTCAAAGGCCAAGGTTTTTGCAGGTTGTTAGTAGGAGCTTCTAATATTCAAGAACATGAAGGTACAAACAGTATTGAAGAAATCAATGAGATAAGTACCATTAATCATGAATCCCAATATGCATATTCGATATTCTATTTGAAAAATGGATATGCTCCTTCTAATCTTTCCTATAAAAATAAACGTGCCATAAGACTGAAGGAAAAAAACTTCATGATTGTTGATGATGTGTTGTTTAGATGGAATTGTGATTCAATTTTGTTAAGATGCCTAGAAAAACCTGAAGCACAAAAGGTCTTGCAGGAACTACATGATGGTCCGGCAGGAGGACATTTTGGAGCTGATACAACAGCTCACAAAATTATTCATGTCGGTGATTACTTACCCACCTTATTTAAAGATACTCATGAATATGTATGGAAATACCAAATGTCAAACTCCCAGTGGAAGACAAAGGAAGCCAGCTTTTCCTTTGCAACCAGTCAACATTGAACAACCCTTTGAACAATGGGGATCGTATATCATTGGAGGAATCATTCCACATTCATCCAAACAACATAGGTATATCCTTACAGCTACAGATTACTTTACTAAGTGGGTGAAAGCAATTCCTTTGAAGACGACAAACTCTAAGACAATTATTGAATTCATATATCAGTTCATCATTACCAGGTTTGGTGTCCCAAACGTTCTTATTTTTTATAATGCATCTTATTTCTCCAGTAATTCCATACTTGAATTTGCTATCAAAAGAGGATTCAAATTGAAATATTATACAAATTATTACCCTCAGGGAAATGGTTTAGCAGAATCCACCAATAAAAATCTTATCAAAATCATTAAAAGAACTATAGATCAAAATCATAAAAACTGGCATAAATCTTTGATATTTGCACTATGGGCAGACTGTATAACACAAAAGGCCTCAATAGGCACTTCTCCATTTAATCTAGTGTATGGAAAAGAGGCTGTCATACCAACAAACTTAGTACTTCCATCACTAGCCTTAGTGCAATTTATTGAAGAAAATCCCTCATCTTCTATTTAATTGAGACATGATCAGATCTTGAAACTAGAATAAGAAAGGGAGAAAGCCCGAATTACACATGTGAAGCATCAACAAATTATTAAGTCTTCTTTTGATACAACTTCAATTGGCTCAAAACATTTACAAGTTGGTGATCTGGTTTGAAATGGGACAAAGCCCATGAGGATAAAGGAAAACACACTAAGTTTAAGAAAATGTGGCTCGGACCATTCCAAATCAGCGAGAAGATAGGCTCATCTACATTCATATGCGAGATCTATCAGGAAAGAGAGATTCTCTTCCTATCAATGGGCTTATTTTGAAAAAAAATCTTCAATTGAGTAGGTAACCCCTTCTCATTTTGTAAATATTCAATTTTTAGCTATATTTGCGTGAATAATTAGTTATTTTCTGTAAATAGCCTTATATTGGTCATTTCTATATGGAAAAAGTTACTCAAAAGAAAATAGTCTTAATATTTGCTTTTTATAGATGGAAGCCCTGAAAGAAAAGGAAAAGTTCTAGGAAATTAGGTATACTTAAACTCTGAAAACTCTTTTTATTTTTGTGAAATCTTCTCAAAACTTGAAAATACTGTAAATCATTCAAAAGTTTTAGAAGCCCAAAAAAGGTTATCAATAGAAAGCAAATACTGATTCAATATTAGCATCTTCAACTCTCAAAATTGTCATCCATGTTCTCTTAAAGAGAAAATTATTCATCCCATCCATCAAAGTTTATAATTTTTCAGAGTGTAATTTTAAAATATATTTGATATGAAAGATAAGAGGTCTTATCACAAGCCTACTTACCATGTTCATAGGGGACTAGTTCAACTAACATTACCAACACTGCATACCAAAACAGGGTAATGGCTTATACTTATAAGACAAGGGGTCTCATCACAAGCTAGCTTGTTCAGTTAAATTACAACCAGTGAATGGAATTGTCAACAACTGACTATCAAACTAGGATAATGACTTTTTATCTCACAAAATAAAGAAATAAGGAAAAAAGAAAAGTAATACAAAAAATGTGGAAGCATATCTTTTGGATTCATTCTTTTAAATTATACTCTGAGATGGATGGGACAATGAATAATCAAATGGTTAAAAGGTAACCCTGCCGAGACTATAAATGTTTGTTGGCAACAATGGCTCTACCTGTGACAAAGGAGTCATTATACAAGCTAAGTTGGAAAAGTCTTTTGTTTTATCATTATCAACCAATTAAGGTTTACTTAAAACTTAGAATGTATTTAATTTTGAGATGAGAAAGAGATAGCTAAAATAGTTTTCATTATATTCAAAATTACCTAGTTATATTAGATTTTTCTCTATCTATTAGGGTTTTCAGATTAAGAAAGTTAAAATATTTTATTACTTTCTCAGAGATAATTGTTTCTCCCAGTGAATCGCCAATTGTTGTGCTGTACAACAACCCCCCATTTCTATAATTTTTTTATACAAAATCTTAATATGAAATGGGTCCCTTTTTAAATAAACTTAGTTAGATGTGTGAGTTAATGAATAAAATGGTATTATCCTCGTTACAAGAAATTTCTTATTAAAAAGGCCCGATGTAAATAAATTATTTTATAAAGCCTTTTGATGGAAAACGAAGTTTTCTTTTAAAATATTGTAAATAATTCCATATTTGCGATAAAGCGATCAGAGATCGCATATCACGATAACAAAGGGAACACATATAAAAGCAAAACTTCATCCAATCCTCCAATCCGAAAAGGGAATCGCAATCGGCAATCGGAGAAATCAAATGCAAATGTACACACACAAGGGCTCATCATATCTTCTGATCCAATATTGCAATCGGTAATCAGAGATATTCGTTGACAAAGGGACATATGTAAAGGCCTTATCAAATCTCCCGATGAGATAAAGTAAATTGCAATCGGCAATTGGCGGAGTCATATAACAAAAGTATAAAAGCCTAAGCCAAATCCTGACTGCGATCAATTAATTGGGCGCACATCTCAAAAGGTAAACATACACTGAAAAACAGTTTGCATGCATAATACCCTGCTCCATCATATTATAATATTACCTTTTGGCAATTGGAAATATTCATTGCAACTCATTAAGCCTTCTCCTTTGAAACTCCTGATTGCGATTTAAGATTTATCACCGATCGCCGATCAAGGAAATCTGAAGCATGCTTGAAATAATCATTTGGTATATGATTAACGAAATGGGTATTTATGATATTAATTCACCACGATTGGCAGTTCGAACGGCTACTAAATTTTACAGCTAATGTTAGATCCTTTATAAGATTTTATCCATGGCAATCCTTAATTGTGTTCATTTATCGTATGTCAATCAACGTAATTCTATTCATTTTCAGATTGTCTTGCAACAACACTATCTTTGTATTGTGGTTTGCAATTGTCTGTGTAGAGTTTCTCCGAACCCATTAATCCAGAGAAAATGGGGAAGAAATCAAAGAAGTCCACAACAACTCCTACAACCAAAGGACCAGAACACAGCAAGAAGGGATTAATCTCAGATACAACATGTCTTGGTCTAGGAAATACCAGTTGGGGAAGCATTTATAATCTGATAGAAGCAGAGGAGCCTGAAGAATTAGAAGTGGAAGCAACAACTGATTCAACCAACAAGTCAGAGAGAATACTCAAAGAGTT
Source organism: Pinus taeda (assembly GCA_000404065.3). Classification (NCBI taxonomy): domain Eukaryota; kingdom Viridiplantae; phylum Streptophyta; class Pinopsida; order Pinales; family Pinaceae; genus Pinus; species Pinus taeda. Next base: position 9,700 of record APFE030968190.1, on the reverse strand, counting down.
GGCATGTTCATTCCTTCACAGAATAGCAACGCAGGCCAAAATCTTGCCGTATACTGATGTGGTAAGATGGGTGGTTGATAAAATCCCTACTTCAGATAAAACATTTTCCATATTTGATGGAAGGATATTCGGCTCATTCAAGCCTGAAGATCTCAGGAAAATGTGCCATTTACCTCCACCTGAGAAGCGATACAACAAGGCATTTCTAGAAAACTTTGCACAGGAAAATGACTCGGAATCAGCTCCAATCAAGCAAAGGAGGCATTTCCCAGAGAAACACAAGCATGAATCCTCGGATAAGTACTCTTTTGACTCATTAGCTTCCCCTTATTGCTATGCTGAAGCTATGATGTGTAGATTGTGGGGACAACATGATTCTACCAAATTCACTATAGATATGGTCCCACTGATGGAAGCTGCAATTAATGGTTATGTTATGGATTGGGCAAAAAAAAATTTCTAATAGACTAGCCACTGAGATTTTAGGGTATAGAAACAATGCATATATGACTTCCCGAACCATTCCCCTTTTCTACTATAGTACATATATTATGGATACTATTTGTTTTAATTCTGAATACCTGATACTCGGATGGAGGTGGACTCACCAAGATCCGAATCTGATCCATATTTACCACAAGCAATTATGGAAGGCACACTACAAAAATCACCTATATAGAATTTGCAATGGTTTTATTTTACTTGTATATTATTCTATTTTCAATAAGCCTGCCCCTAGGATATCCCAGGAAGCAGAAATTGACTTGACGGTGGTAGGCAATTGGTTCAGTGAGGAGAAATTCACCTATGTGAGGCTTTCTGGCAGTCTCACTAAACCGCATGTTCTTCCCCTATACATTCTCGACAAATTGTTAGCACGAGAATTGGCTTATTAGATAACAGTGGAAGGGACATCCAGAACCCTAGGGATTCAAAGAAACAGATGTGGCCTATATTTCCCCTGCGATGTGGCGTTTTCACCCTACATGACTACAAGCATGTAGAGAGAGGGGCAAAATAGATTCAAATGTTGAATCTTGCCACCATTCCTAATAGGCAATATGATCCAAATAAGGTTGCCCATAACGTCACCGCTCAAGCTAAATTTGCCAAATTTGATCATGAAGCGGATGACTTTGATGATTTATTTTCTTCGGCTGATACATTCTTTCAAGTTAAAGGATTGGCTAGAATCAAGTGTCAAGAAGAGGGGCTAGAAAAGTTCAATAGGCTTAGAGCCCAGAGGTTGCAAACTCTTCCTTTGGACCTATTATCAACAACCCCTACAGATTAGCCCCAGAGCCAAACCGAACATGAAGCAACTAACAAGACTCCTGTAGCTGAAAAGATTCCTGAAAAAGAAAAATTGCCAGAATAGGAGCATGGATAGGGAAAAAACAGTGAACTCATTGATTCAAACATTTATGTTGATCCCAAACTACTCAAAAAATGGCAAAATGGAAATAATTTGAATCAATCATCAGTAATAGTGAGAACCTACAAGGATTTAGCACACCAGAGGTGACAAATGGTCAGAAGACAACAACTAATACAGTTCCAACTGAAGGAACTAGCGGCCCACCCATGACTCAAAAGGATGTAGAGATAATTCCCTAGAATCCATTCGATGAAATTGTTCTACATGTAGAAGAAATACCACCCTTGGATGTCTTCTACAGCCCTAGGCATAGGGCTGTAATCAAGAGACAAAGGAAAAAGTGAAAACTTGATCAATCTTCTCTTTTGCCTTCACAAATGGAGATAACAAACATGGTATGGAGAGAGGAAGTCAACCTTCTGAAAATCTCACTAAACTCTCTCAGTATGCTAGAGCATACACAACAGCTACTACGGAAAAAGCATTGGAGGTAAGCAATTTTCTTAAAGAAAAGGATCAAGCAATTATTTTGCTAGAGACACAAGTACAAGAGAAGCAACAGAGGATAGAGCAGTTGGAACATCAGTTAGAAGCCTAGAGGCAGTCCAATGATCAATTAAACGAGCAATTTCTCAAAGAAAAACAAAGGATTGCTCAACATGCAATTAAGAAACAACAGGAACTATCTCAAGCATTGAGCAAGCTGTGATCATTAAACGAACAGTTGAGCAAATCAAAAGAAGAACAGATTGCTCAACTGTCACTGCAAATAGAAAGGTTCAAAGAATATCCCCAAGTGGGAGAATTCAGATCGGAGGCTCTCCAGATTACCAAAGCATTATCTAATCATTTGAGCTTATTATGCCATAATATCTCTCTCGTTCTTCCCTTATGTGAAATCTCGTCATCTATGATTGATAAGTCAGTTGATGCAAGACAGAAATTGGAGCAAGCAGATGAAAGATTAACATAGTTTCTCTCTTGGCAAGAAATCAAAAAAGGAAAACCTGCAAATCTACCCCAAATTCTGGAATCACATAAAGAAATCCTATTCCTTGAATGGCAATCTCAACTAATGAAAGCAGAAAAAGTGACATCAAGATGCAGATCAACAACTAGTAATCTGGTTGAATTGATTAATGACACTCTTCATTTATCAAATTTAATCATAGAGTGTACTCCAGGGAAACTTCCATCAGCGAAAGCATTAGAACAGACATGGAAACAAGAGCTGGAGAAAAGGGAAAGATTAATCGCAGGCATTCAAACTTTAACATGGGAAACCTTTTGGTTCTTCCTTGTTAAACCATATAATCAGAGAACAACGATCAAATGCCTCACCGATGCAATCGGTTATATGATTCCCGAAATTAATGATGCCACATATACTGCCCAGTTACATTCGTGTATGAGTCATCTTCCAGAAATGCAGCTGATACTCGCCATTTGCCAGCTCAAGCCACAAGATAATCAACCAAAACAGTGAACCATTCTGACCGACTGTAAGCATGCTTATTTTGGGGAGATTTTCATGTATTTGTGATTTGGTTATACCAGCACATTGCATGTTTATTTCATAGTTTGTTAGTTTAGATAGTATTTATAAACCTTTTCATGTTTTTAGAAGGGGTCCTAAAATTTTTGTATTAAGACTTGGATTGGAAGTTGCACTACTGTGTTTTCAATATATATTGGACCTGAATTCTGAGTTTTAATGAAGAATACTTTTATGTGATATGCACTATTGCTTCTTGTAAAAGTATTTCCAAGTCAAAAGGCAAGATTTGAATGCAATTCATATTGGAGGAGACTTAAACACATATGGTACTACTATCTATGTTTTTTATGCATGCTTTTATGTGAACCAACATTTATTCATTTTGCTATTATTGATATATGTATATGCTTTCACAACAATTCTTTTACTTATCACTATTGAATGTTTAAGAGTTGTTATTTTTTCATACATATGTGTGTCAATGATATATAAGGATTAGTGTAATAATGTTTTAATTATTACTTTGTTCAACTACTTGAACAAAGTAATTATCACATGAATAAATATTTTTGTTTTCAAGTAGAGTCATCTATATGCCTACTTGTCAATAAGAATCATCAAAAATTACACTAGGAGAAAGACCTCCCGGGATAGATTAGTTAATTATATTATTGTATTTTAGAATAAATATTTCATCATTTCCCATTAGATATTAGAAAATAGATCACTTATCCATCCCATTTATAAATCATTAGGAAACTGGTCCCATTATATCTAGTCGGAGCCACCACACCAAATAGAAAAGGAGCTGCCTTTAAGGTCTGGACCGAGTGGTTTTCCCCGATGTTGATGCAATGATTTTTGAAGCATCAACAAGAGGATATCATGGTTCTTCGGGACCCTGGTTAGGTGACTGCGTGAAGAAAAAATGGTTTTTAAAATTAGTGCACAGACAATTACGGGTTTTGCTGGCAGTGAAGCAGATTTCTATGGCCATCAAATCCCTTGCTATCAGTCTAAATAGATTCAAAATTGAAAACAAGATAATAATGCATGGACAACTTAGAGATATGGGAAGAGAAATCGTCGAAGCTTCAGGATTGGCCCATCGTTTTTGGCGTTGGACAGAGAATATTAATGATCTATTGGAGCAATTTTCATCCGCTATCAAAGAAGTGTGTGGAAGTAGGAGTTTGGTGTTGATAACACAGATATCGATGCCGAGAGCTCACAAATATCAATGATGTCGTGATTCTATCAAACTTTTGTAGTATAGAAGCAGGAAATAGAGCAAAGCAAAGTGTGACGATTTTTTTTTTTGCCAAATCAGTCTCTCCGAGGCCATGGTTGCCTATGATAAATCGAGAATTGACATTACAGATGCATTCGGCTCCGTGTTATCGACGATCATTATCATTTTAGTGGCCATTCTCGCGTTTTCCATCCAGTTTTGTTTTGTTTTGTTTTTTGTTTTTTGTTTTTTATTTTGTTTTTTATTTTTTATTTTTTTATTTTTTATCTAGCTGCTTCAGCACTGCGTGAGGAAGCTTTGCCAAAATACACCTTATCAGGCCATTGCCGCGAAGAAATAGGAGACAAAGGATCTCATGCTCTAAGATTTATTCCATGCAGCCATCCGTGATCAATTTTAAACTATATCAAGTAATATTTATTTGGTAATCGAGATATGTAGTTGCAAAGAGCATGGAAAATGATGATACAACAACTGAACAATCAATGCTTCATGAAATTCATTCACCCCAACATGTTGCAAGAGGCCCTTTATTGGTGAGCATACGCTTGTGAATAAGGTAAAGATTACAATTTTTTGGTAAAAGTTAAACTGTGCCAAGTTGTAAGTTTTCCTATTACAAATTATCTGATAGCTAACGTAAGAACACATAGTGTGCAAACTATAAAATTTGAGGTTTTCAATCTGTTACAAGAAGAGAAAGGCATTCCATTCAATAATAATAACTTCTTTGCAATATGTCAAAGATGACCACACATAAACAATGACACTCCCGACAAAGACATTAGATTCAAATCATTTTTTTTTTTTTTCCCATGGAGATCCATACCCTGTTTGAGACATAACTTAGTGCAAGCCGAGATTCCAAGACATTATATGTTTTTTCTATGTAGCCACATTTGCGTGCTTTCTCTATACAACCACATTTAGCATTCATGTCTACGAGGGCACTCTGCACAAAGGCACATGAGTATCAAATCTAGTTTCACATATTTTATCATGGATTTCCAAACTTTGTTCCAATTCTGTCACTTTTAAAATGCCATGAAGAAAGTTGGAAATTTGAGAATCGAGGTTGGTTTTATTTCCAAGATTGATAAATCAAGTTATGCATTGGCATTTAATAGATTTCATTGATTATAAGTATGCAACATACATCTTTTAAAAGTTATGGAACACTTGGAAGCGACTTTGGAGGATTGATTTATCGAACATTTGGAGGATTATACAAAGGATGACTATCTTGTTTCGATAGCTTAGAGTTGGCATTAAAATTATAAATTCTTCTTGTTGTATGTTTTTCTATGATGTTCTAATCTACAGGACACAACAAATCTTTATAATGCCAAGATTTTTGCCATGCACATTCCATGAGTCATCTGACACAAATAGGCAGTAGATTATTATTATTATTTTTATTTTTTTATTTTTTATTTTTTTATGGATATTTATTAAAAACGGATTGTTATCGACATCATGAATTGGACTAAAATTACACTTTTGATTCTCTTTAATCTATTTTATTTGGCATTAATTTGTTTGTAATAATCGTCAAGGAATTGGCCATTTCTTTTTTAACACACTTATGTTCTCTATGCCAAGTTTTTTTTGCAAGTTTCGGATGATCCACTGATCATTAATGAGATTAAATTGTGACAACAATTGGTCTTTGAAAGACTAATTTCATGAGAAATTCAAAAGAACAAGTCCATGATCACAAAAGCCATTACCCCTTTCTTCCCTTGTTGAAAAATTGTAAATCCCATCACTTGTCAAAGCATGCCATAAATCACCTTTTCCCAGCAAGAGTCATTATCCATTTTTCATTATTCATATACAATTCATTACTTCTATACATTCCTAACCCATAAATAAAATCAAGTAGCTCACTTACAAGCTTTTTGAACCCCGCTTCTATGTAAATCATTGAGTCCATAGTCCTTGAGTCTAAATATTTTTCTAAAAAACACCTTGGGGCTTGCATGCCTTAATGGCAAGATATCATGCCGATGAACATTTGGAATACATCAGTGTCCTTTGTTCGACGGATCTTCTAAGTATTTAACAACAACGCATTCATTCACACTTAGAAAGATGTGTTCGGGGCATCTTGACTCTCATCCACATCAAATATGGGAGCTCTCATGTTGACTAGTGGCATCCATTAATGGCCACTAAGTTAAAAAAATCTTGTTATGTTTGACACCAAAACATTTATTCACATGACAAGAATTGTGCTAATGAGTGTTGAAGACTTGAAGACCAATCATTTTGTAGTAGAGGAAGCAAATTTACTTTCATTACTTTTCAGTTTTTAATGTAAATAACTTGAGGACAAGTCAATAAATAAGGCTGGGGGAAGTGTAAATTCTGAATTTTGTATACCTTCCAAGCCTTATACATTTTTAGCCTAATTTAGCAGCAGATTCTGAACATTCAGCAGAAGATCCAACAACAGATTTAGCAGCAGATGCAACAACAATAAAAGATTCACATTTTCGACTTCATCCACCATTTTCACAGCCAAGTGAAGAAGACTATGATCAGAATTTTACAGCCACACATGCACAACTCTCATCCATTTTTGAAAGGGTAAGTTGCGATATGATATTTTCTAACTTTTAACCATTTAATTCCTTGAAAGCTAGAATGATAATTTTTGGAAATTTTTTTTTTCCTCATTTCATAAAATTGCCAAAACCATTAGTTTGGGGGGGATACATTTACATTCATACTTTGTCACGTTCATATTTTTCCATATTCATATATCACATTCTAAAACCCACATACCTTCAAAATATATTCACTATTATATGAGCATATAAATGACTTTGTAAAAAGTACTTAAAAGCTAATTGGATGCAACACAATTATGGTTGTTACACAAGAACCAACCATCATGCATTCCAACAAAAATACTTTGCAATAAAAATCAAATTATCATAATGCAAAGTTCATACATTAAAATTGAAGGCAACAAACAAAATATGGTTGAAACACAAGAACCAACCAAGTTGCAATTCATCAAAAACACTTTGCAAAAGTTAAGTAAATGATATCATGCAAAGTTTAAGCCAAAGCTCAAGTATCAAAAAGTAATGTAATAGATTGCATGAGGACATGCAATACCCTCAGTTTGGGGGTATATTGGGCCTAAGAATTATCCTTAAAATACATCCACTTTCACTCCATTCACACATTTTCTCACCTCTATTCCACCACCATGTCACCATATCAGCTTCACTTTCATTATTAAACGGGTTACCATTGTGTTTTCCAAAACATTATTAATTCATAGTATTTTTAAGTGAATTTATGGTTAACCTTTAGAAAATAATATCCATATACTTATACCTAACAAATAGAATGAGTTTGTTGACATGTTTAGGTACAAAGGAAGCTTCTAAGGCACCCTTATGTGGCACTCTATGCTAAAATTCGAATTTGAGGAGATCATGGACCTCATGGAGAAGATCATGGAGGATAGGGTTATGTGTCACCATTGGTTGAGAGATATGTGGATTTGAAGAGGGAATAGTGGATCCACATTTATGAGTTTGTTATCATAACTTTTGTATAAATAGGAGCGTTATCTCTTTCATTTGTAACTTTGGAATTTAGAATTTAGAATTGAGAAGTTAGAATTTAGTACCTTAGGATCTTATAAGTTTGTAATGAGAAGCTAGAATTTGGAATCATTGTAATGGAGATTTTAGAACCTCTTGGAATGTAGAACTTGTAATTGCAAATTGCAATTGAAGATAAATAAAATGGAGCTTCTTTGATCTTCTACATTTGGCTTCTCTTTTGATGTACTTGTGAATCCTTGGAAGGGCCCCCATTGTCTAGCAAGCACACTTTTGTTTTGATAAGCTTTCACTTTATGTTTGTTTGTAAATTTAATTAAGTTCATATGTTTGAAATATTAACGAACGAATTTTCGTAAGAAAGTATTAATGTTTCTTTCAATGAATCTAATTTGTTATTTAATATTTAATTTCATTAGTTTACATAGTTTGTTGATTAAGATGATTAGAAATATTAATGAGCAGTCTCTTGTAAGGGAACTTTAATATTTTTTACACTTGTCACAATTTCTTTAGATTTCATTTTGTTAAATGACTAAATAGGTGTTGGAGATCCCAATGAAAGACTTCCTATAAGGGGGCTTTGGAATTTCTTCACCTAGCTTAGTTTATTTTTTCTCTAAGTCCAAATATATTGGATGTTCCATGAAGTTTTACTTTCCCGGGTTGATAGTAAATGGAACTCTAATTTGCATCCACATTTTAGACCCAACAAAGTGCCCCTTAGGTATCTCAACACATGCTTTCCTACCTTCCAATACAGCTTGGTAGGCCTAACCATCGCTTGACTAAGCTGGTTAATTGCAGAGCACATATCAAGTCATGTGTTCACCAAGTACATGAGTGAACCCATAAGTTGTCTGTAAACTGTAGCTTCCACTACTTCCCCTGAAGTAGCATCATCCTTCCTCGAATTACCTGCTATAGGAGTCTCCATGGGTTTGTTGCTCTCCATGTAGAATCTTTTGAGTATCTCGTTGGCATACTTGCCTTGAGACACAAACAAATCTCCATCTCCCTATCATACCTCCATGCCAAGAAAGTAATGTTGACAATAATACTGAGAGGGGGGGGTGAATCAGTATTATCTAATTCTTTTACCAAATCTTTCTTATTTATACTTTGAATTATTTTTGCATACCAATACCATAAACAATGAGCATGAACAAGAAAATCAGACAGTCACATCAAAGAACACCAGATATAAGGTGGAAACCCAATGTGGGTGAAAAACCACCTGCTACAATATGTCTCTATCTTCTTTCAAATTAGAAACTTCTTTTACAATGATCTTGCACTGGTGCAGTCCTTTACCAGTACGCAGGCTGCAACCTGCTGAGAGCTACAACTCTCTCTCGTTTTCCAGTCTCTCCTGAAAGGGAGCTACAACCCCCTACTTCTTTTCAAGGACCACTTTTCATAAATTTTCAAACTGGATCCAAATACATCAAATGATCATCAAGTACATGTAAATAATACAGTCAGCCAGATCAACAGATCAATAATAACAGAACAGAACCCAGAACACCTTTCCAACAGAAAAATTCAACCAACAGAAGATCTTAACACAGATACGCGGTTTTTCTTTTGCTGGCCTGCGTTGCTACGCAGCTCACCTTCTGCTTCTCTACGTATACCCGCAGATCTCCTTCTTCTGGACTGCGTGGCCACGCACTGCTCCTTTTACTGACCTGCGTATAGTACGCACCCAAAAACGATATCGCGCCGCGTACTTCTCAGAAAGTACGCACCCAGAAACAATATCGCTCCGCGTACTTCTTAGAAAGTACGCACCCAGAAGAATAATCGCGCTGCGTGCTGCTATAGTAAGCACGCACCTGAACCACTGTTGCCCTGCGTACCTACGCACTGAGCCTTTGCTGCTTCTGCGTACCCACGCACTGAACCTTCGGCGCCTCTGCGTACCCCCGCACTGAACCTTCGGCGCCTCTGCGTACCTTGGACTAGGGCTGAAATAACCTCAG
>APFE030968158.1:0-14573 GCA_000404065.3 Pinus taeda | reverse complement strand
ACACGAATGAACAACAACATCGCTAGCAGGTCAGAGTTACTGAAAATGGAGAGGGAAAGTACTCAAATATCAGTGAGGCAAGTCTCATCTGGGGTGTCATCTTTAAATCATAGCTAGGGAGCAGGCTTCATCGACATAAGGCAAAACACTGAAAGGTGGTGTAATTGTGAGTTGGTGATAGTAATTTCTATGAGGGAAATTCATTTATCAAGGAGTGCAATGAGTAAGAGCTAGAGTGATGATAGTAGGCCAAGAGGTAGTTCCTGAGCAGATGCTCAGGGCTTTGAGTTTTGCAAACAGACATGCATGGAGGAAGTAGTGGAGGTTGTTGCTAAATAGTCACACAGAAGGGAAGGATATAGTGGAAATATGGGAGAGTGAGGTTCGAAGACATTGTAGGGTTATCTTTGATGGTAGAATAGAGGAGGAAGGAGATTGGATCATCAACACAGGGAAATCCAAAACATAGATGACTGTGTACCAAAAGACCTTGGAGACTGCTTGGCATGTCAAGACTCTAGTGGAAAAGCCGCAAGCAAAGGTAGCAGAGTAGAGGAAAAAGAGGCAACTCGAGACAGAAATCGAGTTAAAATCTATAGACCAACACCTAAAAGGAATTGAAGAGGCTCTCAAGGGTTTGGTTAACATAGAGAAATTGCATTTTGGCAGAATTGGGGATCTTAACAAAATGTTCTCAATCTATCTAAATTATATCGATAATGTAGATATATCGATGGGTGTAGAGATAGGAGATTTGGCCCACTTGAGGAAGTATCGAGTTCGAGAGGCTTGCACTGCAGGCGGCTGTCCAATGGCAACCCTAGAGGCTCTAGTGACAACCCTTGTGGAGGACCCAACAATGGGGCCAACGACGATAACAACTCGAAGCAAATAATATTGTGTTAGTTGATCATGGCATCGACCAATCTTTTGTTTAGTTTTGTGTTATGTTTATATAGGTAGTATTGTAGTTATTTTGTCAAGTTTAGGTCTGAAGATCAAAGTTATATAGCTATTCAAATAGGCAGACCTACATACAGTAGTTGTGGGAAGGGGAACTTTTTTGAACTATATAAGGGAAAGTAAAGATAGAAAAATCTAATGGCATGCCTGGTTAAATGTGTGACAAAGAGAATCTTCTTCTAGAACTGGTTTGGTAAACTAGCTACTATTTTTGTATTGTATGTTTATTTAGTAATATATTGAAACTTTACTAACTTACAAAAAAGTTATCTTATTATCTTCCCTTAATATATGGTCTATTAAAATATATGCTACATATTAAAAGATAATTAAAACTCTTAGAAACTTAATCTTTCTTATAAATATGAAAATATTTGATATGATAAACATAAAATTTTATGTAAAAAAATAAAAAAAATATATATTGTGTATTAAAATCTGACTGTAAATCTGACTGTAATTCTGAATCTCCCTGTAAATCTGCCTTACGCTTACTGTAAATTTGACTGTAAATGTGACTGTATATTGTGCATTAAAATCTGACTGTATATTGTGTATTAAAATCTGACTGTAAATCTGCCTTACGCTGACTGTAAATCTACTAGCATGAGTATAATTTTACGGAGGAAGAGCTCTCATATAAAAAGTGCTACACATCACAATTATACTCCTTGCTTTTCAATTAGGCATGAAATAATTATAATTGTGTGTCAGTGTGGGAAGGTTAGGCATGAAATAATTATACTCCTTGCTTTTCAATTAGGCATGAGTTTGACATCCATAAATTTCACAAATCATTTAAGATGACATAAGTCTATAGCAATAGTTTAGGATTTCAGGTTATTAGACTATACACAATTATTTTATAGGAAGAAAACCAAAACCAAATACTAAAGCAAGCTCAATCAAATTTAGTGCTAACAATTCATCACAATTTTATAGTAATCGAAATATTAAAGTCATAAACTCATTTACGAACTTCCACAAGAAATAAAAAAGGTGAAATCTCAATGTTTTTGCTCCTGATCAGGACAAATTTCGAGTAAGCCATTCTACTACATTTCATGAAAATATTGTTGCAACTCTGGTTGACATCAAGGGTGCTACTACTTATGAAGTTTCTGGGATGCCATCTAATTGTGTTTCGCTAGGTTTGTTTGTAGCACCTTTTCTTGGGTTAAAGCTTGACATGGTAATCAGTGGAATCAACAAAGGATCTAATTGTGGACATGAAATTTGCAAGATATAGAGAATCTCTTCTTAATGGAGTTCCTTCTATAGTGATTTCCTTGAATTGGAGGAAATCTCAAAGAAGTGACACTGATTTTAAGGAAGCTACTAAAATCTCCCTACTATTAATATATGTATCACTGCGATATATCCAAAAGGGTGTTTATCCCAAAGACGGTTCCTTAAATGTTAATATTTCAACTCATCCTTCTGCACACAAGGGATTCAAAGTAAGCAAACAAAGTACGTTAAAATTCTTAGCAAGATGGCAAGTTGTAACTGCACAGACACATTTCTCTTGGAATTTTATGTCTAGGGAACAAAGTATCAGTATAAAGTTAGCACAACTGGGTTGAGATGCTTCTGCTATGGGAGATGCTTTTCATCTTAATTAAGTAAAGAAAAATAAGTGTAGAAGTGTTTTCTTTTCTTTTTCTTTACTGGTGCATTGATCATGCCATGGGTAAGTCCTTTGATATGAAAATTTGTAGGAAAGGAATTTAAATGATTATGAACATATTTATTTTATGGGTCTACAAGGAAGTTTACTAGCATGAACTCCTTATGGAAATAGTCCAATCAACTATAAAAAAAGATAAACAACCAGAAATCATAAATCAGATCCTTAATGCATCTCGTAGTCTGTATCATAGCCATTTTGAATTGACAAATGTTGAAAATGTTGGAGCTTTTTGTTGGCATATGCATGGTATTTGGATTTTACCTCTTCAAGTTGTTATGGCCTTCATTATTCTACATCAGAACTTGGGCTTGACAACATTTTCAGGGTTGGCAGCCTCATTGGCAGTTATGTTACCAAATTTGCCAGTTACAAAATTACAACAAAAATTTCAAAACAGAATCATGGAATAAAAAGACAAAAGTACGAAGTCTACATCGGAGACATTAAAAATTAGGAGGATCTTAAAATTGCAGGCTTGGGAGACAAGATTTCTTTGGAATCTAGAAATTTTGAGGCAGGCATAATGTAGCTGGCTATAAAAATACGTTTACACATCAACTATCAAACATTTATTTTCTCTGTTACACCCACATTTGTCTATGTTTCAACTTTTTCTACATGTATGCTTATAGGAGTGCCTTTAATAGCAGGGAGAATTCTTTCTGCACTTCAAACCTTTGAGAATTTTTGAGTTGACTGATATGTATACGAGATATAATTAGATATGTATACTTCAGAAAACTACAAAAAATAAATATACTTCCAAAAGCTACAGAAGGAATTCTCCCTGCTGAATTGACTGATACCTAAAAACATACCCTTAAAATGAAATTCATATATTGAATAATAGTCTAAGATGTTGGTGCATGACATGTTAAAAAAATAAAGAAATAAATACAGTCATGTCTTCAAATAAAAAAAGACAGGTAATGAGTCTGGACATTACAACATGAAAAGCCAATTGTAAATTAGAAAGGAATCTTGTGGCTAAATATGCAATATGCTTATCCTTTGCTGAAGAACTGCCAAGATTTAGAGTGGTAGCACAGTTCTATCCTTTTTCCTCGGCCTGTTATCAAGAAAATTATGTTTCAAGCTAAAATCAAGCTACAAAATAAATGCTAAATGTCCTAGTGAAGTACTTGTATCTTCCTCACTAATCTTTTCCAAATTGGAACCATCATCTCCAACTTGGGGTTGTTCTCTGGATGGTATTGCTTCCACCATATCTGTTCCTTCTAATTTTTTGGGTATAGTGGAAACATGATTTATCTTAGATGTGTCCTCTTCAGAACCTTGGTTGTGTACTACTGGTAAAGTTTCATTTTCTATTTTCTGTGCATTTGTCCTATCAACAATGTCAAGAAATTTTCCATCATTTCAACTCCTTTGCATTACATCCATGGATAACAGTTTAAAACTGAGAAAAATAAGTTTTCAATTTTCTATTTGTTGATAACAAATTCCGTACCTTTATTTTGTGTTATCTTTCGTATCACACTGAGGGTATTCAAGCAGAAAGCAATGCTTTGGAGCAAGTTATATGATAGGTTCTCCTTCAGATATTTCTTTCAGTGCACTTTGATTTGAACCTGCAGCTACTTCAGGGCAACCTTTGGCAACAAGAAATGCCACCCACAACATAAGCTAGTATTTGAACATATATTCATTAAGTAAATTAAGAATGCATTAGAAAGGAAAATGGCATAATCCACAAATATCTAGATATTAGGGTTAGCACAAAATAACATCATGCAAAGAGAATTCTTGCCATATTACCAATGCCATGACAATGTTTCCTGCTTTTGCAAATGATAGTGACTGCTCAGATCTAGATAATGCACCAACTTCCTAGGAAGCAACATTTCTTTCCTTGATTGCATCATTCTTAGCTCTTTTGGGTATAGGTTCACCTTCCTCTACTAGTTTTAATTTACTATCATCATTCTGAGATACCCCAACAAGCTCCTCACTACTAGGAATTTTGGCAATTAGACTCTTTGAAGTGCTTTGAGAGGAAACACTAGTTGAATATTCATTTGGTCAACTTGTTTCCAAGGTGCTCTAGATGATCGTATCAAATGTCTCCTTCTCTTCTTAAAACAGATCTTCTACACGCAAACAAATTGTCAACTACAAGAGTACAAATGTTGAAAATGTTGGAGCTTTTTGTTGGCATATGCATGGTATTTGGATTTTACCTCTTCAAGTTGTTATGACCTTCATTATTCTACATCAGAACTTGGGCTTGACAACATTTTCAGGGTTGGCAGCCTCATTGGCAGTTATGTTGCCAAATTTGCCAGTTACAAAATTGCAACAAAAATTTCAAAACAGAACCATGAATAAAAACACAAACGAAGGCCACATCGGAAACATTAAAAATTAGGAGGATCTTAAAATTGTAGGCTTGGGAGACAAGATTTCTTTGGAATCTAGAAATTTTGAGGTAGGCATAATGTAGCTGGCTATAAAAATACGTTTACACATCAACTATCAAACATTTCTTTCTCTGTTACACCCACATTTGTCTTTGTTTCAACTATTGGTACATGTATGCTTATAGGAGTGCCTTTGATAGCAGGGAGAATTCTTTCTGCACTTCAAATCTTTGAGAATTTTTGAGTTGACTGATATGTATACGAGATATAATTAGATATGTATACTTCAGAAAACTACAAAAATAAATATACTTCCAAAAGCTACAGAAGGAATTCTCCCTGCTGAATTGACTGATACCTAAAAACATACCCTTAAAATGAAATTCATATATTGAATAATAGTCTAAGATGTTGGTGCCTGACATGTTAAAAAAATAAAGAAATAAATACAGTCATGTCTTCAAATAAAATAAGACAGGTAATGAGTCTTGACATTACAACATGAAAAGCCAATTGTAAATTAGAAAGGAATTTTGTGGCTAAATATGCAATATTCTTATCCTTTGCTGAAGCACTGCCGAGATTTAGAGTGGTAGTATAGTTCTATCCTTTTTCCTTGGCCTGTTATCAAGCTCAGGGGGAAACATTTGTTCCTCTTTATAGTCCCTTTTTGCAACTTTTTGACATGAGGGATATCAATGATCATTCATATAGATAGTTCATTAACTCCTTTTATGTTCAAGATTAAATCATATTGCAGTATTAATAACGACTGTAAAGTGTTTCTTGTTAGAGAAAGGGATGTTTACACGTTAGTAGAACGGGATGTTTACATGTTAAGTTCAGATTAAGGAGCTGAGTGGCACTACCAAGGAATGCATCGACCAAAACAATTTAATCAGGTCCCAAAACATTCATTGTGAATGCATTGAACTTTGAAGCCATAATGGAGAAAGATGAATAGCTAAATAGATGCTAAATAGATGAGGGCAACAGAGAGAGAGGCTAGGGAATTGTAGTTCTATGGTTTGGGTAAACGAGGAGAATTCTAGTTTCCAATTGGCTACCATATATATGGAAGCAACGTTGTTGCTATTTTTGTCTGTGGGGTTTTGCTTCAATGCCCACTTTGCAGACCAATTTTTTTTAAGACGAAGTGAATGATAAGAGGAAGTTGACAGGGTCCTCCTCTGCTCTGCTCCACTCCATGAATTAGATAATGTGCATTTTAAGGTTAAATGGGTTGTGCAGGATGTTGGCTGATCAGTTCTAATTGGCAGATGGATGAATGTTGAGATATGTTGAGGCCTTCTAGAAAGGGACTTTTAAATGGGTGAAAAATCAAGGTAATACACAGTGGTTTGGGAGTTTAGTCATGGGGATTTATTCATGGTTGTTGATTTTGAGAAGATTTATTTAGGGTCTTAGAATCTTGTTTTCCTCAATTGACCATTATTAGGTTTCAAAGACTAGTATGTAATGAGAAATACCTCATAATGGTGTTTATAATCCTAGTTTTATTCAAATGATCCCCTACAGAGGTCATATGTAGTGGTTTGGAACAGGCCCCAACAATCTGAACAGGCAACAGGTTGTGATAATAATTTATTCAAAGAGATATTTTTAATAAAACAAACAGAAAGCCTAAACACATACTTGTTTTAGGCAAAAACTATGGAATATCGGCCTCACAGAAAAAAAATGGAATTAAATGCAGAGCTTATAAAACTGTCTTGGCCATCCGAAAGGGTTGTTGACAGATGCGCCTCACCTGTTAATGCTACAGGATACCCCGACCATATTGGATATAATGTGTGCATCCGCTCCTCAAAGCACACGGATCACAGATTATCAAAGCACACGGATCACTGATTATCTGTCTGTTCAAAAGTTTCCCAAATCGTTGAATCACGGATTATCATATGTTCAAAAGTTTCCCAAATCATTGAATCACGGATTATCTTATGTTTCGTGTGAATTTGGGCAAGCTTAGAAGTCGGGTTGCAAACTGCAGGTGTCCTTATTTTTCTACGAGCTAGGTGCCTCACAACCTGCCCTTTCTAAATATAACTAATTTCTATGTTTTTAATGTTGATCAACAGATTATTGACTTTCTCGTGAGCGTGGACATTTTCAATGATGCACCTATAGATGAACATGAACATAACAAATCTTTGGCAGAAAGAACAAACATACGCGAGGGGAACCCTATGCACAAAGGTGTTGTATGTTTAGAAAAGTTATTTGATCTACAAAAGTTATTTGATCTACAAAAACATTTGATTGGTTGGTGAGGTGTTTGAAGAGGTCCAAAGATGAGGCACTACATGGCCCAATGAGATGATGCCACATGGCTCTTTGTGATTGGTTAAAAAAAATTATAAGGGTCAACGAGCGTCGACGGGGTTTGAACCCTCAACCTCCCGCACAACAGTCCACGGACTTACCACCATGCCACGAATTTGTTTCTTAATACTCTATGGTCATGGGTTTTATTTAAATTCAATTGGTTTCTGCATTTAGGGGAGGGGTCGTGGCACAAGTCCCTAGCCCCAGTCACATTCAACACCACAGAACCGTGGTGGAGCCGCGATGGCAGTAGGGGTGGGCAGTTATCCTAGCCCCTGGTTCTTACGTTAACTATTGACTAAGAGCTAGGTGGAAAGGGAAGGTTATGAGGAACCTGGCCCACGCCCAACCCCTGATCCCATTGCTTCATAGGTGACCATGTACAGAGGTATAGCAGAGGGGGTAGGCAGATAGGCCTCGACCCTTGGTCCTATCGAAGACCATATGACCAATGACCACGACTGTGGGAGTTAAGTCGATGAGGTAGGCATTTATCTCATCCCCCTACCATATTAATTAAATGTTACCATGACCGAGTAGAGTGGGGACAGGCAGTTAGCTTGACCCCTTGCCATATGATCGCCCTTTAGGGCTAACATTTCGGTGCTAAGGCCATATTGGCGGATTTAAACGAGGTGACAAATTACACCAATTGTAGCAACATTTTCGCCAGTTCAAAGAAAAATATCTACTTGGTGGTCTATTAAAGGGACAAATCCATTGCCAAATTGCAAATTCTTCCATTTTAGAGGAGAGTTAGTAGAGAAATTTTCCAGGAGGCATAACTTGGTCGATTTCCAGTCTTCTTGAGTGCAAAAAGGGCATAGATAGGGGTTTTTGGGTGTTTTGAACTCAATGGAAACATCATATTTCTGATATGAGAATTGTATGTTGGAATTTTTGCAAAGACGATTCCTTTAGTGTTGTAGACAGAGATTGTTTTGAATCCATATAGAGATCTTGATGAGCATGGAAAGATCCCAACCATGGGTTTTGAAGCTTTCCAGATGTATATACAACAACTGTTACTTCAATAGAGCATCTATTTTCAGTATTTTCTCAGTGTGTTTACGAAAATGACATTTTCAACACTTCATTGTGAAGTAGTTGTATTTTTTATGCTTTTTTATCTCATCTTGAGTACAAGGACCTATTATGAGAGAGTCCTTTTCTTTGACACCATCATGACTTCTTGTAGGGAGTCATCTTTTTGAGTGAGAGTCATTTATAGGAGAATATTTCCACTTTAGAGTCAGAGAGGTGTATTGTATTCCTTTGCTACTGAGATCACTAAAGCAACCTAGCATTAGAGAAAGGCCAGGAGATGTGGCCCAGGAGGGGTGAACTCCATTATCACTTGCCTGTTTCTTCTCTGCATATTTATCATGTTGAGTTGCAAATGAATATGTTTTACTTTTAAGTTCCTGTTAAAATTGAACCACTCATCTTTGAAGAAGTTGTAAACTAATTTAACATTTAAAGGCCCAAGTTTATCAGGCTTGCAAAGTGTTATAGGACGATCGAAGTTTCATTTTCAGACCTTGTGGTATTAGAGTAGGTTCTGACCAGATTGCAAGCATGTCTGAATGGGGTACAAAGTTGTTGACCAAAATGGGGTACAAAGCTAAGGGTATTGGAATCTATAGTTATGGAATTGTTAATCATATTGAGGTGAGAGAAAGACCTTGGCATGAAGGATTACGCTATGTTCAAGATGAAGTTGGAGAATGCTCCAAAGATGTAAAGTCAAAGACTTCTTCAAGTGTGAAATTTGTGAAGAAATAACTCCTGCAAGTTGAAGGAGAATCATTTCATGATGATGATTCTGATGGAAAAACATCTCCAAAGAGAGGTGAGTGCTTCAAAGGAAGAACTAAGTTAAGTTCTCCTTGTAATTCAAGTTCTCCTCACCAGGCTCATAATCAAAAGGACCATTATAAAATGTATAAATGTCAT
Organism: Pinus taeda; assembly: GCA_000404065.3. Lineage (NCBI taxonomy): Eukaryota > Viridiplantae > Streptophyta > Pinopsida > Pinales > Pinaceae > Pinus > Pinus taeda. Next base: position 5,231 of record APFE030968158.1, on the reverse strand, counting down.
GATTATTCAAATGCTTTCTATGACTATGAACAACAGGATGATTTGAATAGAATGTTGTGGAATGTGTTTCATTTCACGTTTTGTCGTGCACCTAACCATTGTGTAGCCAAGTGCCAAAAAAGGAAAGCATTACTCAATAAGATAAATATGTCAATTGGAAATGAGACCAAGAAGGAAAATCCTTGTGCAAGTTTAAATAAATTTTTACCAAGTAATGCCCACACAAAATTTTGGATGCATTGTAATATAAGTGGGCATTGGATTGAGAAATGTTGGAAGTTGTATCCACATTTCCATCCAAAGAAGGACAAACAGGTCATGAAATCACTCGAGGTAGAAAAGTCAGATGAAATTGATAAGAATGATGTACCGATCTCTGAAGCAGTTCTAGAAGAAAGTGAAGTGCAGAAATAAAATTCCCTAGCATGGTTGGGTAAGAAATTGTTGGGCTATTTGTCTAATTAAATACTGCATTTATTTGTATTTCATATGTTTCATATCCCCATAGTTAGGTATTTTGTAAAAGTGATGTTGTGAATAAAACCACTTATATGAAACAATGTGTTCTTAGGCATGTTATGTTATTTTGGATTTTTGTTAAGTTAATTTGTATGGAACTTTTGGGGTGAGAATTGTCATTTCATCCAAAATGTCTATAATTGTGTCAAGCACTCATTTACGCATGTATTTCTATTTGAGACTTGTTTGGGTTATTTATCAAAGTCCTTTTTGTATTTCATATTTGATAAATATTTTGTAGTAGATGGACATGGTGATGGGAACAAACCCAAAATTTCATTGCACAAATTAATCCAATGCATCAAGGAATACAAGAGGAGCTTGAGAAAATCAAATCCATGTACAAAGCATGGCATGTCAAGCATTGGTTTGATCATGGTTTCCAAGTGGAACATCAAGTATTTCTTGTATATGAGTAAGGAGAAACTTCAATATGATGATTGTATGAGCTGCCGCGGAAAGATGGTCATGAATATAATGCTCATATTCCATCCATTGCATATTTTTCTCCTAGATATTTAGAAGAATTGCAACCAGTCACAATCTTGATAAGAGGATAAGGACATCACATAAAGGCAATGTGGAGTACCCTCAAATAAGGCTCAAAGGGCACCAATCCAAGCAAGGAAAAGTGGATTGAAATTGGGAAAGTAGGGAAGCTTTACTCTTACTTATTTCTTGAGTAAAAATAGACTTTTAGAGGTTCAAAAGTTCCCAGTGGGCAGGCATGATCTAGAGATAAAAAATAGGCTCAAAAATTAAATTTTTTGGAATCACCCAAATACAGTGCCAAATCATATTGTTCGTCGTCCTGATTCCAACGCTTCTTGAATCAACTCAACCTAACGTCATATGAGAGAGTTATGATGTTCTGAAGTTTTTTCCCAATAGTTAAAAAGTCAACTTGCAGGGTTGATTGGGCTAGTGACTGGAAAGGTCATACAACTGATGTCATGTTGATGTCAACATGCTGACTAGGATGTACGATAGACAAGAGGACCAATCTGGACTTGACACATGGCAGTGTCATACAAGTTGAGGTGGAGGCATTAGATTGGTTAGTTGGGTGTTTAAAGTGGTCCAATGATGAGGGGCCACATGGACCAATGAGTGGGTGCCACGTGGCCCTCTATGGTTAGATAAAAAAAATTATAAGGGTCAACTGACCTCGGTAAGGTTTGACCCCTTCACCTCCCGCACAACATTCCAAAAACTTACCACCATGCCACAACTTTGTTTCTTAATACACTATGGTCATGGGTTTTATTTAAATTCAATTAGTTTCGGTGTTTAGGGGAGGGATGTTTAGGGGAGGGACCCTTGGTCAAGGACTCTCACTCCATGGTTTGGGACTATAGTCCATCAAGTCTAGGTCAAATTTTGAGCTAACTGTATCAAGGATACCTCAAGGTCAACCAACACTAATGCAATGTATTAGTTTTTGGTACATCGATCTATCAAAATTTCACAATATTGGGTAGTATACATTGGTAAGTAGGACACTAGCCACCAACAAGAAACCTTGATGTTGGCGATGAGCACCACTAGGCCAACCGTTCACCTTAGGGGCACTCAGAGGTGGTTTTGTACCATGTGCACAGTCTTTATTATTACTTAACCAACCAAAACCACTCGTATTCCCTGGGATGATAATGGTGTTTCTCCTTAGATGATGTTCAAGGCCACAAACAAATCCATCCTTTTCTAGGGGAAAAATTATCCTCACATTAACACCCATACAACATCTATATTCCTTTGGTTTATAATGATGGAAAATAGTGCTCCCCATCACCTAAATGTGCAAAAAGCCCCAACTAACCTACATGCCATGTCAATCTTGTCCTCGATATTAGCATATCATCCTACATTATCCATTAGCTCATCTGGATAGGGGGTTCAAGGACTCTCACTCCATGGTTGGGGACTATAGTCCATCAAGTCCAGGTCAAATTTCGGGCTAACTATATCAAGGAGACCTCAAGGTCAACCAACACTAATGCAATGTATTAGTTGTTGGTACATCGACCTATCAAAATGTCACAATATTGGGTAGTATACATTAGTAAGTAGAACACTAGCCACCAACAAGAAACCTTGATGTTGGCGATGAGCACCACTAGGCCAACCGTTCACCTTAGGGGCACTCCGAGGTGGTTTTGTACCATGTGCACAGTCTGTACTATTACTTAACCAACCAAAATCACTCGTATTCCCTGGGATGATAATGGTGTTTCTCCTTAGATGATGTCCAAGGCCCCAAACAAAGCCATCCTTGTCCAGGGGCAAAATTATCCTCACATTAACACCCATACAACATCTATATTCCTTTGGTTTATAATGATGTAAAATAGTGCTCCCCATCACCTAAATGTGAAAAAAGCCCCAGCTAACCTACATGCCATGTCAATCTTGTCCTTGATATTAGCATATCTTCCTACATTATCCATTAGCTCATCTAGATAGGGGGTTCAAGGACTCTCACTCCATGGTTGGGGACTATAGTCCATCAAGTCTAGGTCAAATTTCAGGCTAACTGTATCAAGGACACCTCAAGGTCAACCAACACTAATGCAATGTATTATTTGTTGGTACATCGACCTATCAAAATGTCACGATATTGGGTAGTAGACATTAGTAAGTAGGACACTAGCCACCAACAAGAAACCTTGATGTTGGCGATGAGCACCACTAGGCCAACCGTTCACCTTAGGGGCACTCGGAGGTGGTTTTGTACCATGTGCACAGTCTTTATTATTACTTAACCAACCAAAACCACTCGTATGCCCTGGGATGATAATGGTGTTTCTCCTTAGATGATGTCCAAGGCCCCAAACAAAGCCATCCTTGTCCAGGGGCAAAATCATCCTCACATTAACACCCATACAACATCTATATTCCTTTGGTTTATAATGATGGCAAATAGTGCTCCCCATCACCTAAATGTACAAAAATCCCCAACTAACCTACATGCCATGTCAAGATTGTCCTCGATATTAGCATATCATCCTACATTATCCATTAGCTCATCGAGATAGGGGCTTCAAGGACTCTCACTCCATGGTTGGGGACTATAGTCCATCAAGTCTAGGTCAAATTTTGAGCTAACTGTATCAAGGATACCTCAAGGTCAACCAACACTAATGCAATGTATTAGTTTTTGGTACATCGATCTATCAAAATGTCACAATATTGGGTAGTATACATTAGTAATTAGGACACTAGCCACCAACAAGAAACCTTGATGTTGGCGATGAGCACCACTAGGCCAACCGTTCACCTTAGGGGCACTCGGAGGTGGTTTTGTACCATGTGCACAGTCTTTATTATTACTTAACCAACCAAAACCACTCATATTCCCTGGCATGATAATGGTGTTTCTCCTTAGATGATGTCCAAGGCCACAAACAAAGCCATCCTTGTCCAGGGGCAAAATTATCCTCACATTAACACGCATACAACATCTATATTCCTTTGGTTTATAATGATGGAAAATAGTGCTCCCCATCACCTAAATGTGCAAAAAGCCCCAACTAACCTACATGCCATGTCAAGCTTGTCCTCGATATTAACATATCATCCTACATTATCCATTAGCGCATCTAGATAGGGGGTTCAAGGACTCTCACTCAATGGTTGGGGACTATAGTCCATCAAGTCTAGGTCAAATTTCAGGCTAACTGTATCAAGGAGACCTCAAGGTCAACCAACACTAATGCAATGTATTAGTTGTTGGTACATCAACCTATGAAAATGTCAAACATGTCCTCGATATTAGCATATCATCCTACATTATCCATAATTTAGCTCATGTAGATAGAGGGTTCAAGGACTCTCACTCCATGGTTCGGGACTATAGTCCATTGAGAGGTCAAATTTCAAGCTAACTGTATGAAGGACACCTTAACAAGGTCAACCTACACTAATGAAATGTATTAGTTGTTGGTACATCAACCTATCAAAATGTCACAATATTTGGTAGTAGACATTAGTAAGTAGGACACTAGCCACCAACAAGAAAACTTGATGCTGGCGATGAGCACCACTAGGCCAACCATTCACCTTAGAGGCACTGGGAGGTGGTTTTGTACCATGTGCATAATCTATATTATTACTGAACCAACCAAAACCACTCGTATGCCCTGGGATGATAATGGTGTTTCTACTTAGATGATGTCCAAGGCCCCAAACAAAGCCATCTTTGTGGGGCAAATTTATCCTCACATTAACACCCATACAACATCTATATAGCTATGTTTTATAATGATGGCAAATAGTGCTCCCCATCTCCTAATTGTGAAAAAAGCCCCAACTAACCTAGATGCCATGTCAAACTTGTCCTCGATATTAGCATATTAACTAGATTTATTATTTCTTTGTGACTCAAGTTGAAAAGTGGAAATACAAAATATTTAATAAATGAGAGAAAATATTATTTGAGGGGTGTTACGAAGCCTATTACTTGAGGTTTTATATAAGACAAGTATATATTGCTAGAAAAATAGAGATAGGGAGTAATTAATAAATTCTTAAATTCCTTATTCGAAATAAAGAAAAAACTCTACTTTTAGCTTTTTTAATAACCACTAAATTCTTTATTTGAACTAGTTCCTTCTTTGAAATAAGGAAAAATCTCTATTTTTTTTCTTTTAGTAATTTCTAAATTTCTTATTTGATATTAATAAAAAAAATAAAAAAATAAAGATTTTTTATGA
>APFE030968153.1:8713-42353 GCA_000404065.3 Pinus taeda | reverse complement strand
CCTCATCAGAGATGTCATAATTATGCCCTTTCAAGGCACGTTGCAGTCTTGTCATCTCAATGACATGCTCTCTAACCCCTTCTTTTCCCTTGTATTTAATTGTTGCCAACTTCACAAAGAGCGTACTAACTTCTGTCTTTTTACTCTTTGTGAATTTTTCTTCAAGGGCCTTAAGGTATTTAATAGCGCTTGTCTCTGTATCAGGTATGATGCCTCGAAAAGTCTCATGGATCGTTTGCTTCTTCATGTTGCTTCCTAACAGTGTTTTGACTCCTCCAAAATCACTGTTATTGAGCACCAAACTTTCTATTGTTTAAACCTATGAACAAACCTCCAAAATTCTTCAACATTCCCTTGATTATGCCCTCTAACCTGCACCTAAATACATCCTATCACATAGATCCAACACTCATTGTTCTTTCTTCAATTTGAACAATGTCTCGACCCCTTTTTCTCTCTGAAACTTATGTGCTCAACCCTTAAGGCTTGCAGCCCTTATACTAGAACCATACCACACTTGAATGTCTCCTTTCAAGGGTTTCACTCTTCATAGTAATGCATATAACTAAGCCGCTTTAGGACTGATCTTGCATGGAGGATAGATCTAAATCTAGGGCATCAAGGAATTGTTGTTCTAATCCCTTTAGGACAAATCTAACCAATCTCACCAAACCTACACTCTTTCTCCTTGAAGATGTCCTACTAGGCCTTCAAATAACTTTGGATCTGAGCACACTATACTATGAGGTTTTCAACCCTTTCTAGGGCTTCCTATAACAACCTCAGACCAATGTAGAACTTCTCCCATAGACCCTAATCTCATGCGTTGTTTCTCTTGGAAGATGTGGCCTTGCTTGAGCACCCTTCTAGGCCTCTTGACCCTCCAAAACATACCTTATGGCCCTCCTGGAATACAGAGAGAGTCTTCTCCTCAAAACATGCTCATAATTTTCCTTTCAAACTCGGCCAAGCCTCCTCCTTGTACTTGAATCAAAACATGAGACACAAAGACAAATCACTCACCTTCTTTCTACTCCTATATATGTTGGAAACTTGAGGAATTTGGCTTCCTAAGATTTGTCTTCACTTGAGAAAATATGCCATGTTGGATGATCAAATGAGTCTCCTTCCCTTATTATTTATATCCTTCCATGGTGCAATAACCAGCCCTCCAACGGACACCTCTCAAGCCAAGACGTCTTCAACATTATGTTAATTTTCCCATTTCATATAAATAAAAATATTTTCTCTCATTTGATCAGTGCCTCCATGTTTTCCTTAGTTTCCCCTTTCTTCATTAAGGGTGCTTCACTTACAACAATGGTCAAACCATCAAAATACCTCTTGGTTTCATGCCCACAACTTTGGGTGAAAAACTCACTGCTTGGGTACTTTTCCCACAAAATCCTTTTGTGTGCAAATTCACATAAACCCAGTACCCAAGGTTGTGAAGTACCTTCCAAGCTACATAAATCAACACTCCCTTTTAATGATGGAGGTACTTCCACTACACGGAAGTAGCCATCATCATCGAAAACTCTAACTCAATCTGGGGTTCACTACTACATCATACTTTGGAGAATGAACCACACTCATCTTGGTAGTGTCTCTACCTCACCTCATCATAACTTGAAGATCTTCAGACTTCCATAGGGAATCTCCCTCTGAAGATAGTCACCCTCTGATTCTACACAATCTCCACTGACTCACACTGCTACTAATTTTGTATCCTACAAGGTCAATCTGAGTTGTGGATGAACACATGCCACATCACTCTGCGACCCATCCCTGCAAGTGGTCTTATGCTCCTGGGTCAAACAACACACATGCACATAACCCCAATCTTGGATGTGCAACATCGAGACCGAACGAAGAAACTAGCATGTCGAGATCTCGTCCATCACATGAAGTCAACTCGTCCATGCCAAAACAACCCTCGAGCAATCCCAACGATCCATGACAAATCATAGGAAGTCCACGATTTGCAAACTTCTACACAAAAAATTGTTGCTCACCAAGTTCCCCATTGATCCACTAGAACTCCTAGCCCATATTGCCATGTAGCCTGTCTAGACCACATCTCCATGTCCTGAATTGAACTCTTTGCTCCATGCTCTAGACAATCTCAACTCCCTCAGAGTTGCTTCTTGTGCACACTCTAATATACATGTTGTTCAAACTAGCTCTGATACCATGTTGATTTTTCCATGACACTCAAGAATCTGGTCTATGTCTAAAATCAAATTCATAAACATACTCAAAATCCACAACACTTCTACTTTGCACAACGAAAAATACATACATCAGTGAATCAACTAGTGAACATGAAAATTTTAAACATTTTAACCCACTACATGTTATATTACGACTTTGATACACCAGTATTAGGGTTCTCGTACCAGTGATCATGGCCCGTACATACACGTTGATACGCGTGCTCACTCTACCGCAGCTACCATGATCATAGCTGTCCCCACTGGAATCAAACTCTTAGTCGGATCGCTACCATGTGGGGAGGTTCGATACGATACAAAAACACCCATGTTACTTGCTGCAGGTTCATCTTTCCATCCACCATGGAGGAACTCACTGGAATAGTCATGGCAAATCCTGGGTAGACATTGCTCTGCATGATATCATATGTGGTTGCACATTCCATTATGTACTTTCTATGGGAGCCGTTTCTGCCTTCATCTGCAGGATTTCACTTCGGGTGGGTAAAATCCCTGGTCGACAATACCCTGAAACTTTAGGTCAAATCCATCTTCGGATCACTTCTTTTCGGGGTGAATTCGACCTTCTTTTCCCATGCATTTCTTGGGACCCTGATGAAAGGATACAACTAGGGCTTGGTGTCAACAACTATGACCACCAATCTACCCTGAACAAGATAACACTTGACCTACCTAATGATGGTGCATATCCACAACCCTTTCAGTCCACATACATTGAACACATCTAGAGGGTACTTTGCCTCACCATTTGCTAATCACTACAATTGCATCCCTAGTTTTCCAACCTGCCACTATCAATGATCACAACTCCTTTTGTGTCATTGAACTTTGGCTCACTAATCTGCTCACTAGTAGCCCTCTTTCTCCACTAAAATCTTTTCTCATTGGGTCTTTTGGATCTGCCCTCTTATCAACTATTTATCTCCCTACATCAGCTGAACTAGGACTCTCATAAATATACCTCCTAATAGTCCTTGGCTCCTTTCATGAACATTGTACTTGATGTCTTCTACCTACCCAATTTTCAATGTCATGGCCGCTACAGAATGTTTCTCCTAGGGAACACAAGATTTTCCCTCATATCACTGAAGTTTTCCCATATGCAACTCTTGAACTAGGGCTTAATAACTAGCCCTCTTGGTTGCCTTTTGTTCCTTCAAAATTCAACCCTTAGGGCTTCCACAACTGCCCACTTACAATTTTCCCTTTAATTGAACTAGGGCACAAGTATACAACCCTCTTATCAGTCCTTTAATTCCACTTAGCTGACTAAACTATGGCTTTTTCGTGTTGCTTCCTAACAGTGATTTGACTCTTCCAAAATCACTATTCTTGAGCACCAACTTTCTATTGTTCAAAGCTATGAACATACCTCAAAAATCCTTCAATGTTTCCTTGATTTTGTCCTCTAACCTTCACGTCAAGGCAACCTATCAAACAAACCCAACACTCATTTTTCTTTCTTCAATCCAAATAATGTCTCGACCCCTTTTTCTCTCTGAAAATTTTATGCTCAACCCTTAAGGCTTATGACCCTTATACTAGAACCATATCACACTTGGATGTCTCCTTTCAAGGGTTTCAGCCTTCATACTGATACAAATAACTAGGTCACTTTAGGATTGATCTTAGATGGAGGATAACTCTCAATCTAGGGCATTAAGGATCTACTTTCCTAAGCCCTTTAGGATAACCCTAACCAATCTCACCAAACCTACACTCTTTCTACTTTAATATGTCATGTTAAGCCTCCAAACAACTCTAGATCTGAGCAAACTGTACTCTGAGGTTTTCGGCCCTATCTAGGGCTTCCTATAATAGCCTCATACCAATTTAGAACATCTCCCACAGACCTTGATTTCATGTGTTGTTTCTCTTGGAATATGTGGCCTTGCTCTAGCACCTTGTTGTGCATCTTGGCCCTCCAAAACAGGCCTTATGACCCTCCTGCAATACACAAAAATCCTTAGCCTTAACACAACGAAGTTTCTCCTCAAGGCATACCCAAATTTTTCCTTTCAAACCTAGCCAACCCTCCTCCTTGTACCTGAACCAGAACATGAGACACAAAGACAAATCACTCACCTTCTTTCTACTCCTATCCAACTCAACTACCTAAGGAATTCAACCTCCTAAGCTTTGTCTTCACTTGAGAAGAGTTGTCATGTTAGATGGTCAAATGGGGTCTCCTTCTCTTCTTATTTATATCCTTCCATGGTGCAATGACTTTCCCTCTAAAGGGCACCTCTCAAGCCAAGCCAACTTGAACATTATATAAATTTTCCCATCTCATATAAATAAAAATTAGTTTCTCTCATTTGATCAATGCCTACATGGTTTCCTTAGTTGCCCCTTGCTCCATTAAGGGTGCTTCACTTGCAATAATGGTTAAACCATCAAAATACCTCTTGGTTTCACAACCACAACTTGGGTGCAAAACCCACTACTTGGGTACTTCACTCAAAAAATTCTTTTGTGGTGCAAACTCACACAAACCCAATGCCTAGGGTTGTGGAGTACCTCCCAAGCTACATAAATCAACAAATCAATGCACAAACCAAGAAATATTATTACTTCACCACTTGCCCTATCCTTGCTATAATGTCTAACCACATCTCATCCAACTCACAGTTAGTTTGAATCCACAACTTATCTACCAAAAAGATGCCATAATGTCATTGCATCCATCAATACTATAATTGTGATGATAGATACTAGAGGGCACAACTGAAAATAACATAAATTATTCTAATCTCCACATAACTACTTTGAGGACACTCCTGTTGAAGATACTCTTAAACAAACTTTGAATGGCACAACCACCCAACCCCACCCCCCGTATGGTACTTGAAGCCCTCTTACAAGCTCTTAACAAGGAACCCCATAATTCAATGTCATACAAGCAGTCAACACCACACCAAAAAATATTATGTAATGACCCACTTCGAACTATGAACAAAAACAAGTATTAGCATGCATATGATAGCTACATATGCATGCATCACATACATAATTGCATTAGTAAACTTACTAATTGGTTATAAAGGATGTCTAAAGAAAGAATAAACAAATTATTTATTAAAATACTAGATTAAATACCTAACCATTAAGAAGGGAGATCTTACCCTAAACACAAGGCTCCAAAAAGTATATATATAGTAAATATCTCTCTATTATTTTGTTTTTATTATGTTTGAATGGATTAAATGCTTATAATTCTAATACTTAATTTCTCTTATTATTAACATAAAATCAAATATAATATATATCAGACATATATTCAAATAAAAGGGAATTGTATATATGAAATATATTATATACAACTAAAACGAAAATTATAGTATATTAAAAGGGTATATATATATATAATACGTCAGGGAATACAAATAACTCATAGAAGACCCGTGGTGAAATAAAGGCGACAACCTACAACCATGAATCTACCGTGTCAGAAGGCTATCACTGCCTGAGAATTTTGGAAAAAGTTAATGATAGGGTGGTGAAGGGATGAAGGGTGGTGGAGAGGTTTATGGGGAAGGAAGTAACCTTGGGAATATAAGGGGGTGTTCTTGACATTTGAAAGGGGGAGGACAAAGGGGAATCCATAGAGAGAAGCAATAGTCAGAATATATTGAGAGGTATTTGATAATTGAGCAATTGTTCTTGGGGTTTTGGGCACGACGGCTAGAAGACCTCAAATACGAAGTCTTTTGGATCTAGGAACTAAATAGGTTAATCCTAAATAGGCTGGGAGAAATAATTGGTTTGCTCGAAGGAGTGGGAGCAACAACAATCTAGAATCACTTCCAAACAAAATCTCCATGTAAGTACTTACAATTACATTCTTAAATCTAGGTTAATTTCTGAATGTCAAGTTAATTTCTAAACTCAAGGTACATAATTTCTTTTGTCCAGATAAATCCTAAATCTAAGGCACTAGACTTAATTACCCCACTCATGTTTGGTATACATTCAACGACAGATTAAAACTTATAAAAGATTGCAATATTAGGTTTCTTTCCTTCTTTTTACATTGTCAACCTTTGTTAACTCAATAACCTTCCATCCATGGCTAATTTAGTTGACCAAAAATGCTCAAGCTTCTATGTCTAAATCAACTTCAGAAGTTCTAAGCTTCTATGTCTAAATCAACTTCAAAATTTCTAAGCGAGTTGATTCAATTTAGTTTAGTTGTCATTCGGGTAGGGTAGACAAAAATGACTATGGAACCTTAATCTGTTAATTTAAGTAGTGAACCAAGGCCTAATTCATATAGATAAGTAAGTTTTGATGTTTTAGAACATACTTAGAATTACATCTTGATATTTGTTTCATTGTGTATTATCTCTTAATTAAAATGGTTTTTAGGGCGCTATAGAGTGGGATCCGAGAACAAACCTCTTAAATTTGTTTAGCTTTCCTAGGACTGGCTAATCTAACTAGGTTCATGTTTCGACGGGAACCAACTAACAACTAACCTACTACTGAGGACAAGACTTTAAATTAAATGAGTTGACGTTTAATTAAATGTGTTCAGTGACATAAATCACCGCATATATTTTCTCTACTTCACCTGCCGGTTACTCGAACTCAACACATATCCACGGGTATTCACATAAACTACGATGATGGTTAAATCTATTGTTTTGGGAAAAATTGTAATTTTTCAAATGGAGTTGTCTATAATGCGACTTTTTGGAGATTCCGGTGACGGAATCCAGCGGAAGAAATTGAGGTTAAATCTTGATTTTTAGCAGTTAAAATGGTTTTTTAACTGCATATTTGGATTCAGCACCCTGAAAAACCCCTGGAGCCCTTTGATTGTGCAGAAACTAGCAAACTTGCCATTCCAATAAATTGCTACCGGATTTTGACTGGAAAAACCAGCCAGAAAAACTTTCAAAAAGTCTCATTATAGAGCACTGCTTTTCAAATTATGTATTTTTAAAATAGTTTTCTTGACACATTAAAGATTAATTAATAAAGAGTGATCGCTGGAACATCTTGTATTTAAATAAACAATCGATTAATGATTAATGTGACTTGGTAGGTAGAATTAAGGTATTTCGTAAGATTATTAGTTTGGGAAAAGCTCTACCTTAATATGTGCTTTATTTATAAATAATTTATTAACGCAACAAAAATAATAATAATTAAGTTGTAATATTGTTAAGTGAGTTAAATAAACCTAAGTTTCTGGAATTGCAGAAATGAGGAGACATTTAACCCAATATAATAATATATGTAATTATTACGGTGCAGTTAAGCGTGTTTCTTTATAGCCATCATTTGGTGCCATGTGTGTCTTCAAGGTCCTTTGGCCTCTTACCAAATTTGAAAGTCAAGTTATTTTCACAATTAAAAGTTTGAAAAAAAACCCTATAATTTAACACTTCTAATAATAATAATAAAATAAGTTAAAATATAACATTACAAACTAAATTATTATTTTTTTTAATAATATTATTTTATATAAAAATAATTTAATTTAATTTAAATATTATATTTAAATTTAATTTCTTTTTATTATTATTATTGAAAATTTTTTATTTTATTATTTAAATTTTTTTTTTACAATATGCGATTTATTTTTACTTATTTTTACAAAGACGTTTTTAATTTTTTCAGAAAATAAATATAATCAATCACTAAAGTAATTGGGGAGGTGTGATTTTCTAATATTCTTGAGTACATCATATACTACGATTTACTTTTTAAAAAAATGTCACATTTAAGACTAGAAAATGCTAAGGAGGTATTACAAAGTGATATTATGATCTACGAAGACCAATGTATTGTAATAAGTATTATTACACATCATAATCAATTATCCTACATTTAGGACAAGGAGGTAGTGATACTACCCTCTTTGACCTCGGTATAAGTAACACTTAGCTTGTAGATAATAACAATAGAAAACTTATACTTGCATGTGAGCTTGAATTTACGAAATTATATTTGCTACTTTAAAATTGTACCCAAAATACACAACCATATTAGGTTAAGACATATCAATGATGACTTCGTGTAGCGGCATCACTATTGCCATCGCCACCACCAGCACCGTCATCAACACTAACCACTTCAGCACCTGAATTAACCATTATAATGCGCTCATTTAAAATTCCATATACTCTAGCCTTAATCCATTATTTTAATTCCATTGAACTCTAGCTGCAAAATCCATTGGGTAGTATACATTATAATTCTAGCCGAAATCCATTAACTCTAGCCGTATTTCCATATCTTAAAATATGTCGCATACTTTAATATATTACAATGTAATACATCATATATAGGATGGGCCCATGTTATCCCACTATTGCATTTCGCAAGAGTCCTCGTTTGCCATATAAGTCCTCTACCTATCCGTCGATTGCAATAACAGTCCCGTAGCCCGCAATCGACGAGTATCACATGAACTATACGCAATGCCCCATACCCTTTCCCCATTGCGAGTGTGATAACCCCCTCCCCGATAAGTCCTGCATTCTTTACCCTGCATCATATCCCGCAATATGATACCCTGTATCATGCCAATATCAATCCCGACGCCAATAACAATGCCGCTTTGATATCGCATTCCTCCCGGTCCTGATTGTGATATCCTCCCGGCCCCCGACTGTGATATTGTAATTGGTGATCCCGCCAAGTCCCACTTCCATATACTCCCTCCCTTATTGCGATTTGAGAGATCCCGCAACCATTCCATCTTGCATTACAGTCTCGCATCGCATCCTGCAAACAAATCCCACAAAGGCCTATCCCACAGACATAAGTGTCGGTCCCCTGTTGATAAGTCCCGCCGATAAACCCCGCCAAATGCGATCGTCAATAAAGCCCTGTCCCGCTAATGCGATATAATGAAAGCCTATGGCCGGATGTGATATTTTATTTGATGGATTTGAAAGTTTTTTTTAGGTTCGTTTAAAGTTATATCGTAAGTTTAAAGTGTTGTGGGACCGTCAACACTAAACTCCACACTCCTTCTTGTGCCAAATTCTGACCCTCCTCTAATCCAAAACTCTTAAGTGTTTTTCGACCCCCCCACTATAATTCTCTTTAACAGCGAGAGGGGGGTCCAAAAAGCAGTTTCCACCTTGCTACGTGTCCTTCCCTTGGCATCTCAGACTCCCCTCCTCTAAAACCACAAACAACTTTGACCCCCCTCCAAAAGCGGTTTCCACCGTAACTCACCTTCCTGCTAAAGTTCTACTTTGTATCCACTCCTTGACTGCCACATCATCCTCTACTTATCGCTCCCCTTCCACCCGCTAATAGTGATAATGCATATCATAACACCCACCTTCATTGTCCCCCATTACCACAGGTCCCTCCGCCAATTGCAATTGCAATATAACACAGGCCTATCATGAATGTGATTGTGATGAAGATCAATGGCCCAGATCATACAGTTCAGATCGACGGTCTGCTTTATTTCCCGATAGTCAATAGCAGATTCATGCTTTCACGCCCCCGACCACAATTTCTTGTTGTTTTTCAGATAATTCCTCAACTAACGACCACGAACTCCATTCACAAAGCACCAAGTCACTCATTTCACCACTGATCAAAGGACATTGAGGACCTTCTTTAGCACATTATAGCAGCAAGATAAACAGGGATATCACTACATATTCAGCTACAGCCATCAAACAAAACGCACTGGAGTAGTGGGACAACGAGACACACATGCCAACAACTCAAACAACATTACTCGATTAAAGGCCTAGTCACTACCAGAACACCCAGAAGCAGCACCAAAACACAAGCAACTGATATTTCTTAGATAGTTTAATCTATTTTCATACCTTTTTGTAATAAAATATTGAATTATGTTTCAAGATATTTCTTTTAGATATTCGTACTAAATCTTGATATTTTAAAATCAATATATTTTTGTAAACAAGCTATAAATGCTTCAATGTTTGAAGTAATAAAGGTTGGTTTTTGTATGAAGAACACTTTTGTATATTTCTAAAGCATCAACAAATTTACCAGTAATACAGGAGCTCTTTCACAGGATTCTTATATCAAGTTGTTGGTGAAGTGCATCTATCGTCTTATGTGTTTATATTTCTCTATTTATAGCACATATTTGTTTTCCAAATCTGAATTATTCTATAGATAAGTAAAGGGTAGAATTTGTTTAAACCTACAGTCTGCACCCAACTACGAATAACTTCAACGTTTTCTTCTGATCTTTAAATATAAAATTCTGGTAACAATTCTCTATATTTAAAGTGAGCCTTAAATCTGTTCTTCTTCTCCATTTCACAGACCTTAAAGAATCCATTCAATTTGGCTACCATTCCCTATGAGATCTATCTGTAGATGCATTCAATCTGTATTTTATGTAACAAACTCCATAGCCCAATGGTAATCTAGTTATCAACCGACCATTCAAATACAAATCAAACTCCAAACTTCATAACTAGCCTAATATTTAATCCAACAAAGTTAAATCTTATAGAGAGCCCTCTCTAAGGCTGGCAGGGCTAGATCCTAACTTCCAAAGTTGGTTTGTGGTTACCTTTGTGATTTTCTTCTGCAACCTTAGAAAATTACAGAGTCCTAACATTATGGCGACCATACTGGGGACAAACCTTTCAGATTCCTCAAAAATGCATATCAAGTTCCAGATCTGATTACTGATGGTGGACAATGATCAAACACAAGAAGATTGTATCATTCACCTGGTGACTCCATGTTCAAGAATCTAGAAACTTCAAAGTTTTCAAGGTGACTCCACTGTTAAAAAATCCAGATTTGCAGAAAACTCATGGTGACTCCATTGCATATTGATCAAATTTCTTGCTAAGAAACATGACAGGGTATGTGGTAAACCCTAGATATGGTGAAGTTTTAAAATAATTCATGGATACGTTAACAAATTTTCAAATTGATGAAGCTTTTTCAACGGTCGTGTTTCACTGTTTGAAAACAAGAAAAATTCTCTTAAAGGTAAAATTTGTTTTCTTGAGTTAATTCCTGAAATATTTAAGAAAGGCATTGAACTTTTGGATTTTCAGATTCAGTCATATAGTTTCCAAGATCCTAAACATTTCTTAGAAAATATTCCTTCTCCAAAACAAGAGGATATTGTATTTCCTTTTGCTTTGCAGATTGATGAGAATTTTGTTTTCGAGCATAAGGCTGAAACTGAATATGGGAATCAGGGTTTAACCTTGAGAATACAACTGATGAAAGCTTCCATGCTCAATCAGTCAATCAAGGCCTACAAGGGAAACTAATTAATCATGCATTTTCTGATCTTATAGAAAACTACATGGAGGTTCTTTCCAACTCAAGGGTTCAATCATATTTCCATGATCAGATCCAATAGTAGTTGCCATTTCATTCTGCAGCTTTGATTCTATGGACAAAAAATCAAACTGTCCTTTTGATTGTACTAACAAGCAATCAAGAAGTCCATTTGTTTTAGCAACTACTTGATTGGCTTCATTGGCATTTTTGTATTATTTGATTCAACATGATTTCTGGCAGTATAGAGTAGGTAGCAGTGTGCAAATAAGTTCAGCACTCTGAGGATCTTTTTTAAGAATTATTATCAGTTTCAGTTTCATATCGCAGTACAACTTTCAGTTTAGTGTGTATTTCAGATTTCAATTTACATAATGGTTTTGGTTTCAGTTTAAAGATTTCAGTCACAGAGTTTTTTATGGCAGAATAGGTTGTAGATTTGGGATCAGCCCAATGGATCAGGCTACTAGTCTATAGTGTTATTGACACTTCACCAAGAAGTGCCATCCCTAGCTGGAGCCATTGTTAGGGTCCTGTAATTTTTATAGGATTTCTTGATTATAGTTGATCATTATTAAGTTTGAGATGTTGTACTTAATATTTCATCTTGCAAATTATTTCCAAAGCAACACCAAATATCAATATTTAGGGATATTTTTGCATAAAATTGTTTGGATTAGATCAGAATGCAGGTGTTTTCATCAGAAAGTGCTCAGAAGCAGCTTTCTAACAATACGTCCTGTGCTGAAATCTGATTCCTGGACTGAAAGATAGGTTAGAATGAATATTGCACTTCAAAACCAAATAATGGCTCGGGGGGTTGTTTCTTCTCTATTCATTCATAACTCTGGCCTTAAATCCATTTTCCCTATATTTATTTAAAATTCCATATACTCTAGCCATAATCAATTATTTTAATTCCATTGAACTCTAGCTGCAAAATCCATTGGGTAGTATACATTATAATTCTAGCCGAAATCCATTAACTCTAGCCATATTTCCATATCTTAAAATATGCCGCATACTTTAATATATTACAATGTAATACATCGTATATAGGATGGGCCCACGCTATCCCACTGTCGAATTTCGCAAAAGTCCTCATTTGCTATATAATTCCTCTACCTATCCGTCGATTACGATAATAATCTCGCAACCTACAACCGGCGAGTATCACATGAACTATACGCAATGCCCCATACCCTTTCCCCACTGCGATTGTGATAACCCCCTCGCCAATAAGTCCCGCATTCCTTACCCCGCATCATATCCCACAATATGATACCCCATATCACATCGATATCAGTCCCAGCACCGATAATAATCCTGCTCTGATATCGCATTCCTCCCAGTCCCGATTGCGATATCCTCCCAGCCCCCGATTGCAATATAGCAATCGGTGATCCCGCCAAGTCCCACTTTCATATACTCCCTCCCCGATTAAGATTTGTGGTATCCTGCAACCATTCCATCCCGCATTATAGTCTCGCATCACATCCCTCAAACAAATCCCGCAAAGGCATATCCCGCAAACATAAGTCCCCGCCCCCCATTGATAAGTCCTGCTGATAAACCCCACTGATTGCGATCGCTAATAAAGCCTCGTCCCGCCTATGTGATATAATGAATGCCTATGGCCGGATGCGATATTTTATTTGATGGATTTGAAAGGTTTTTTCAGGCCCATTTAAATTTATACCATAAGTTTAAAGTGTTGTGGGACTGTCGGCGCTAAACTCCACACTCCTTCCTGCATCTGATTGTGACCCTGCTCTAATCCACGGCTCTTAAGTGTTTTCAAACCCTCCCCACTATAATTCTCTTTAGCAGTGACAGGGGGGTCCGGAAAGCACTTTTCCCCTTACTAAATGTCCTACCCTTAGAGTTTAAAACTCCCCTCCTCTAAAACCACAAACAACTTTGACCCCCCTCTGAAATACATTTCCACCATAACTTGCCTTCCTGCTAAAGTTCTATTATGTATCCACTCCCTGACTGCCACATCATCCTCTACTTATCACTCCCCTTCCACCCGCCGATAG
The DNA here is from genome assembly GCA_000404065.3 of Pinus taeda. NCBI lineage: Eukaryota > Viridiplantae > Streptophyta > Pinopsida > Pinales > Pinaceae > Pinus > Pinus taeda. The sequence continues at coordinate 28,813 of APFE030968153.1, read as the reverse complement.
CGATATTGCATATCGCAATGCCCACCTTCATTGCCCTCCATTACCACCGGTCCCTCTGTCGATTGCGATTGTGATATAACACAGGCTCGTCCCGAATGCGATTGCGATGAAGATTAACGACCCAGACCTGAGCAGCCCAGATCATACAGTTCAGATTGACAGTCTGCTTTCTTTCCCGATGGTCAATAGCGGATTCATGTTTTCACGCCCCCAACAAGAGTTTCTTGCTGTTTTTCAGATCATTCCTCAACGAATGGCCACAACCTCCATTCACAAAGCACCAGGTCACTCATTTCACCATTGATCAAAAGGCATTGAGGACCTTTTTCAACACATTATAGCAGCAAGATAAACATGGACAACACTGTATATTCAGCTATAGTCATCAAATAGAACACACTGGAATAGTGGGACAACGAGACACACATGCCAGTAACTCAAACAACATTTCTTGATTAAAGGCCCAATCACTATCAGAACACCCAGAAGCAGCACCAAAACACAGGCGACTGATATTTCTTAGATAGTTTAATCTATTTTCATACCTTTTTGTAATAAAATCTTGAATTCTGTTTCAAGATACTTCTTTTAATTATTCGTACTAAATCTTGATATTTTAAAATCAAGATATTTTTGTAAACAAGTTATAAATACTTCAATGTTTGAAGTAGAAGAGGTTGGTTTTTGTGCGAAGAACATTATTGCATATTGTTGAAGCATCAACAGATTTACCAGTAATATAGAAGCTCTTTCACGGAACCCTTGTGTCAAGTTGTTGGTGAAATGCATCTATCATCTTATGTGTTTATATTTCTTTGTTTATAGCACATTTTTGTTTTCCAAATCTAAGTTATTCAATAAATAATTAAAGGGAAGAATTTGTTTAAATCTACACTCTGCACTCAGCTATGAATAATTTCAATGTTTTCCTTTGATCTTTAAATATAGAATCCAGGTAACAATGCCTTATATTTAAAGTGAACCTTAAATTTGTTCTTCTTCTCCATTTCACACACCTTAAAGAACCCATTCAGTTTTGCTACCCTGCCTTGTGAGATCTATCTGTAGACACTGCAATCAATCTGTATTTTATGTAACAGACTCCATAGCCCAATGGTAATTTAGTTATCAACCAACCATTCAAATACAAATCAAACTCCAAACTTCATAACTAGCCTAATATTCAATCCAACAAAGTTAAATCTTACAAAGAGATCCTTCTCTGAAGCTAGCAGGGCTAGATCCCAGCTTCCAAATTTGTTTTGTTGTTGCCTTTGTGATTTTCTTCTGCAACCTCAGAAAATTACAGAGTGCTAACAGGGGCAGATTTAGAGGGGTCAATTTAAAGGTTTAAATTATAGACAACTGCAGGAGGATATTTCTAGGGAGCTACAAAATATTAAGCTTCCATAGTTTTCAATAGGGAAAGCTGGAGAACACGTTGAAGCATGGTTGGAAGGAATGACAAGGTGTTTCACACTAAAAGAATATTCTTTTACCTCTAACACAAATTTCGCTATATTTCAGCTAAGGGAAAGTGCTTTTATTTGGTGGGGAATCTAGATCCAAAATTGCATCTCACATCAGATGATGTTCCCTGGGAGTTTTTCAAGGAAAGATTATGTGCAAAGTACATGCCACCCTACTTTCAAGAGAAGCAAGTCAGAGCTTTTCACATGTTAGTCCAATGTAATAAAATAGTGGAAGAATATGAGATGAGGTGTATGGAACTCGTGAAATATGTTCCTTGAGCGATTTGTGTACGGATTAAGCCCTTGAATCAAATCCATAGTTAGAATGTGGAAGCCATAATCAGTAGCAGATGTAGTTAAATGTGCTCATTATGCAGAGGAGAATTTAGGGATCAAAAGAGATATCAGGCCGACCGGACCCCCACAACCAGGATTTCCAAGGAAGGCTCCCTAAAACTTTTTTAGGGGGAGTAGTTCGAGACCACCTCCTTATGGAAATAGATGTACTCCAAGAGGAGTAGGAGCAGGGGCCCTCATGGAAGTTAATGTTATATCTTCAAATTCATTAAGATCTAATGCAAGTCAGTGGAACTCTCGAGGAACTACTAATAGTGTAAGAAGTGTGAGAGGAACTAGCACAAGAGGACGAAACTCATTTTCAAGAAACTCACTATGTGACACAAGGGGATCACCCCAGGTTAATTGTTGGGGATGTGGAGGACCTTATTTCCAATGTGATTGTCCAAAGGTCTCGCAAGTGTAATGTATAGAGTGGGAAAAGAGCCATCATCAAATAGCAAAGGCAATCATAGAATCCATGTAGTAGTCAACAAGAACCATGAAGAACATTAGTCCATTATAGTAGAGTCCCTAGGTACTATTAACGGCATGAAAATAAAAATATTATTTGATGTTGGTGCTACTGATAGTTTCATTTTGTCATATGCATCAAATAAATGCGGGTTGGAAGCACACAAGGAAAATTATTTTAGACAGGTAGAAATGGATTAAGGAGAGCTTCAGTCGATAGATTCAAGTGTTGAGGAATGCAAAGTTGATCTAGGGTTTGCTCGACTAAGTTAAAAGTATATGTTATAGCCCTGGGAACTTGTGATATTGTCATAGGGATGGACTGGTTAGAAGTTCATCGAGCTTGGGTAGACTGTTACAAAAAAAGAATTCTCTGCATGAATGTCTAAGGAGAGATGATCCAAATCTAGGGTATTAAAAGGAAGTTATCTTTATGCTCCATCTCAGGAATGCAAATGAAGCATTGCTTAAGAAAAGGTTGTCAGGTATATGTAGTTAAGGAAGTAATAAAGGAAAAATGACCACCCCTAGAGCAATATCTGGTGTTATCTAAATTTTTGGATGTTTTTCCAAAGGAACTAATAGGATTACCTCTTAAAAGGGAGCTTTATGTCATAATAGAATTAAATTCTTGTACAAAACCAATATCTAAAACGCCGTATAGAATGATGGCTCTGAAACTTCAAGAGTTACAAATTCAGCTGAGAGAACTATTGGATATAGGACACATCCAACCTAGTATTTCATCTTGGGGTGCACCTGTAAATTTTTTCAAAAAGAAGGATGGTTCCTTACGGCTATGCATATACTATTGATACTTGAATCAAGCTATAATAAATAATAGGCATCCAATGCCTCGAATTGATGACCTCTTCGAACAAATGAAAGAAGCTTCAGTATTTTCAAAAATTGATCTATGGTCAGGTTATCATCAATTAATAATTAAGAATAGTGATATTTCTAAGACTACATTCTGAACACGCTTTGGGAATTATGAGTTCATGGTGGTACCATTTGGGTTGAACAATGCACCAACAATATTCATGAATCTTATGAATAATGTTTTCCGAAAGTATCTCAGCCATTTTGTACAAGTCTTCTTAGATGATATTCTCATCTACTCCAAAAATGAAAAGGAGCATGAAGAATATTTGTGGATAGTATTATCTTGTCTCAGGGAACACTAGTTATATGGAAATTTATCCAAATGTTTCTTCTTTCAGAAGGAGATTCATTACCTAGGTCATATTATATCTGGTGAAGGGTTCTCAATAGATCCTGAGAAGGTAAAAGCAATCATGGAGTGACTGATACCGAATAATGTGAATGAAGTATGAATTTTTATGGTTTTATCCAGATACCATCGAAGCTTTGTAGAAGGGTTCTCAAAAACTGTAAACCCTATCACAACCCTCTAGCAGAAAGGAGTTAAGTACGGGTGGACTGAGAAATGTTACATTTCATTCTCTAAGCTTAAAATATTATTGACCATTGCACCAGTCTTGTAAGTACTTGACATGGACAAATACTTTATTGTATGTACAAATGCATCCAAGCAAGGATTAGGTGTAGTTTTATGCAGGATAGATGAGTAATAGTGTATGCCTCAAAGAAGTTAAAGTCTCATGAATAACTCTACGCCATGTACGATTTAGAGTTAGCCATTGTAGTGCTAGATTTAAAGATATGGAGACACTACCTTGTAAGGAGAAGCTTTGTGCTCAAAATCAAACACCAAAGTTTGCAATACTTGTTTACCCAAAGGGACTTGAATGCTAGGCAAAGACAATGGAGTGAATTATTAAGTGACTTTGGAATTTTGTACATTAAAGGGAAAGAGAATGTAGTGGCAGATGCTCTAAGTAGAAGACCAATGATCTTTTACCTTATACCCATCAAGGTAGACATATGGGAGAGACTGCTAAAATATCTTTTAGAAGATAGATGGTATTTAAAAGTAAGGTTTGGGCTTGATATTAAAGGTTTGAATGAACCTAAGTTTGAGGGAGATGAACTAGAGGATGATGGATTGCAATGATTCGGGGGAAAAATGTATATTCTTGATAATGGAGATATTTGAAACACCATCCTTAAGGAAGCCTACATAGCATTGTATTATGTGCATCCAGGTGTAAAGAAGATGTATGCTAACACAAGGAAACTCTTCTTTTAAGCAAGAAATGATCTTTAGGAGCCCCCCCTGGTGGGGGATAGGGGGTAGTGCCCCCCGAAGCTAAAAATAGATGTAAAATTTCCTTGTAAAATGTTGTAATTTCGTAGTCAATCTGGTCCATTCATTAGGCGGAGATCTGACAATAGAAGCTATGTTTAATTTAGGGTTTTTTGTCCTAGAAGGCAACCCCTCGCTATATATGAGGGAATTTTATTGTGTCTATGTATATATGTATTCTGAGTGAGAAAGAGAGAGGAGATTGAGCGAGAGAGAAGAGGGAATTACAACGGATCTAATGTAGGTTGAATCTCTTCAATTTGTTGGATAATATAAAAGGAAGGATTGGCTGTTTCTTTGTGGACGTAGCCCAAATTGGGTGAACCACGTATATATGTGTCTCTCTTGTTTTATGTGTTTTTTGTGTTTATATTTCTGCAATATATTTTATGTGTTCCATTGCTTTGTAGTAGATCATTTACTAACACAACAAACACATTGGGAAAATTACTTTCCCTTGGTTTAATTTGCATACAATAACAGCTAGCACAGTTCAATCAGAATGACTCCATTTGAAGTATTATATCGTAGACCTTGCAGAACACTGCTAAGTTGGGACAGGTTAGAGGACCGGGTAACAGTGGGACCAAAATTAATTCAAGAAATGGAAGAGAAGGTAAAACAAATTAGGCAACAACTAAAGGAAGCAAAAGATAGAAAAATATATATGTTGATGCTTATAGGGCATATAGGAATTATTAAGTAGGTGATCAAGTTTTTATCTACATTAAACCAAACAAAAGCACCATCCGGTTTGGAAAAGGAACAAAGTTGTTACCCTGGTTTATTGGGTCATTCAAATTTCTGGAAAAATTTGGACCTATTGCCGATCGTCTTGCACTGCCACCCCACTTGCATAAAGTTCATAATGTTTTTCATGTATATGTACTAAGACATAATATAGTTGGCAAATCACATAACCTTCAATGGAAGGAACTACAGGTATCGGACGAGGGAACCATTTCAGTCAAACCATTACATATACTAGAATGCAGGGTTTGATAGCTCAAGAACCGCTTGGTAGGCCAAGTTAAGGTCCAGTGGGACAAGTATACTCCTGGATTGGCTATCTAGGAAGACACAAAGGCCATATGCCAAAAATACCCCAACTTATTTTGATTTTGAAGCATTTAAAACCTTATTTAGTAAATCTTTACTTTATTTTAGATGGATACTTAAGACTATCATTTTGAATTGTTACACGTAAGAGTGATTTTCAATTATTTTCTTAACATTGCTGGTACATGGATACCAATATGAAGTATATTATTTGCTTAACATTGTCGGTACATGGATAACAATATGAAGTATATTATTTTCTTAACATTGTTCGTACATGATACTAATATGAATTATGAATTATGTTATTGATGTGATGTCAATGATTTGTATTTTACATATCAACATGAATGATGAGATGGAAATAAAAGAATGACTACATTTTACTACTTAATATGAAAGCTAACTTATAGATATATGGGCTGGACATAGCCAAATATGTTATAAGAACTCAAAGATCAACATCGTAGATAACAACATATTTGGAATGTACATAAATTGTTATTTGAATACAATTGGCTTTGAATATATTGATGCATATGTTATAATGTGTGGACAAGTGTTTACATTACAGAGAGTATCATTACCAAACCGACCACGTGATGAAAAAATTCCAAGAACAATTGAGGTTCAATGAGATTCCATGATAGGGTGTTGACCCTAGTCCTACTAGGAGGGGTGAAGGTGTTTCCCACCATTTATCCTCCAAAACCTGGAGTCATGGGAGGATTGTGTGAGTCATGCTCGCCCATATGTGTGATGATGACTACCAGATGCCTAATGGGTAATTAGGTTTATACAGTTCACTGTGTCACCCTTGAGGTTTATGAATGGTTAGATCAGTATAGCTAACGCCATGACATATTCCAGTAGAGGACGGATAGGATGGGAGTAGAAGAGATTAGGAAGGATAAGGTGATTTTTGAATAACTTGGGGACTCTGTTAGGGCAGGGCATGACTAATAAAGATGTAAACCAATAAATTATCAAAACACAAATGCTAAAATGTCCTCATATTATAAACAAGAATCCAATCACATGATGCAATCCTTTTATGAATATAATAAACACTAAAATAATTACTAATATACTATATAAATCCTAACTTCGGGATGAATTTTTTTGAAGGAGGGATGTATGTAACAACCCACTCCAACTATGAGAAAAAATGAATATTAGCATGCATATGATAGCTACGTATGCATATATCAGATTCATTGTATTAGTAAACTTACTAATTGGTTATAAAGGATGTCTAAAAAAAGGATAAATGAATTAAATATTAAAATACTATATTAAATACCTAACCATTCAGAAGGGAGATCTTACCCTAAACATAACACTCTTACATATATATATATATATATATATATATATATATATATATATATATATATATATATATATATATATATATATATATATATATATATAGATAATTTTTCTTTTATTATCTTTGAAATAGATTAAATCCTCATAATTTAATACTTAATTTCTCTTTATTATTACATAATCAAATATAATGAAATATATAGGGAAATGTATATTACGAGATATATTATATATTAAATAACTAAAAGAAATTATATTATATTAAAAGGGACTCTATATATATGATACGTCAAGGAATAGAAATAGCTCATAGAATACATGTCCTTAAATAAAGGCAACAACTTCTAACCATAAATCTACCATGTTAGAAGGTGGTCACCACCTGAGAATTTCGAGAAAAGTTAATGACAAGGCGGTGAAGGGATGAAGAGCAATGGAGAGGTTTCGGGGAAGGAAGGAACCTTGGGAATATAAGGGGATGTTCTTGACCTTTGAAAGGGGGAGGACAAAGGGGAATACTTATAGAGAGAAGCAATAGTAAGAATCTATTGAGAGGAATTTGATAATTGAGAAATTGTTCTTGGGTTTTTGGGCACGGCAGTCAGAAGACCTCAAATACAAAGTCTTCTGGATCTATGAACTAAATAGGTTAATCCCAAATAGGTTGGGAGGAAATGGTCAATTTGGTAGTAGGAGTTCGAGAAATAACAGTCTACAATCATTTCCAAACATAATTTCCAAGTAAGTACTTGCAATTACATTCTTAAATTTAGGTTAATTTCTGAATGTCTGGTAATTTCTAAATTCACGGTACAAAATTTATTTTGTCTAGATAACTCCTAAATATAGGGCACTAGACTTTGGTATTAGGGCTAGTTTTAGAATCTGTGGATCTGAGGGCCTCCCTCTAATATTTCCTGTTATTGTTTGAACTCATATTACCTCCACCCCTCAAGAATTATTATGGTATTTTCTAAGTTCAGGTGACTTACCAAAATGACGTTTTATTATAATGTTATGTCTTTGGCCTTACGGCTATGGGATGGAAGTCTTCGGTAGGGTGGAGTAATTATTGCCACAGTCATGGCTAATTACCCAACTCATGTTTGGTATACATCCAATGATAAATTAAAACTTATAAAAGATTGTGTTATTGGGTTTCTTTCCTTCTTTTTACATTTCCAGCCTTTGATAAGTCAATAACCTTCCATCCTGCGATTTTCTGAACTCATATTACCTCCACCCCTCAATAATTATTATGGTATCTTTCGAATGCTAGGTGACTTCCCAAAATGAATTTTTTATTATTATGTTATGTGTTCCACCTTGTGACTATGGGAGGTAAGTATTCAGGACTCGTAGGGTGGAGCAAGTGTTGTTGCAGTCATGGCTGATTACCCAACTTGTGTTTGGTATACATCCAACAATATATTAAAACTTAGAAATATTGCGATATTGGGTTTCTTTCCTTATTTTTATATTTCCATCCTTCGTTAACTCAATAGCCTTCCATCCATGGCCAATTTACTCAACCAAAAATGTTCAAGCTTCTACATCGAAATCGGCTTCTAAAGTTCTAAGTGGGTTGATTACAATTTAGTTGAAATTACATTCAGGCAGGGAAGACAACAACAATAATGAAGCCTTAATCTATTGGTTTCAGTAGTGAACCAAGGCCCAATTTGTGTAGATAAGTAGGTTTCAATGTTTTATAACATACTTGGAATTACATTTCTTTGGTGGTAATTGAACCTTGATTAGGTCGCGTCTGTGTGAAATTTAGGTTTGATTTCTTGTACTTAGAAGATAAAATTATAAGGGTATTTGTTTCATTGTTTACATTGTGTATTATCCCTTAATTAAAATGGTTTTTAGTGTTCTATAGAGCATCACTCTTGATCTTTTTGGTTGCAACAACTTTTAGTTAATTGAACCCATGACCTATGTTGTGGAGTTTATATAATCTACCACTGGGATTTGAGAATGAACTGCTTAATATTTTGGAAGGAATCTTAGGAATATAAGGTGGTGTTCTTGATATTTGAAATGGGGAGGATAAATGGGGATACCAAAAGAGAAGTGATAGTTAGAATATGTTGAGAGGAATTTGATAATTGAGTAATTGTTCTTGGGGTTTTAGGAATGAGGGCTAGATGACCTCAAATATAATGTCTTCTGGATTTGGGAACTTAATAGGTTAATCCCAGATAGGCTGGGAGGAAACAGTCGGTTTGTTAGCAGGAGCAGGAGAAACAATAGTCTAGAATCACTTCCAAACATAATTTCCATGCTAAATTATGAATGTCTGGTTAATTTCTAAATTCAGGGTACACAATTTTTGTTGTTTGGATAACTCCTAAATCTAGGGCACTAGATATTCATCCTAATTTGCAGTTAGTTCTCTTTAAGCTTAAATATGTATTTAAAACACCAAAAGGTTTACCACCTTCATGAGGGTAGCATGACCACAATATTCCCCTCATTCTAGATACTCAACCACCTAATGTGCATCCTTATCAAAACCCTTTTTCACAAAAAAATGCAATTAAAAAAGTCACTGTAAAATTTGTTGAGATAGGAGTCATATATCTCAATACTATCCCTTACACATCACCGATGGTCATGGTATTAAAGAAGGAAGGTACTTGGTGCATGCATATTGATTTTTTGATCTCAATAAATTGACCATCAAGGGCAAATTTCCAATCCAAGTTATTGATGACCTCTTGGATGAATTTCATGGAGACAAGTTTTTTACTAAAATTGATATTCATTTCAACTGCCACTATATCAAAATAAATAACATAGACATCCCTATGGCCTCATTCTATACACATGAAGGAAAATATGGGTTTTTAGTGATGTCTTTTGACCTTTATGATGCTCCATCAACCTTCTAGAGCTTCATGAATAAGATCATTCATCCATTCATATGAAATTTTGGTCCATATAAAGACATAGAGAAATTTAATAAAGCCTTGCAACTCCTATAGGACCACTCGATTTGTAAAATATTCCATATGTGCTTTTGGGGCTTCAAAGGTTTAATACATGAGTCAAATTGTAAGTCAAAGGGGAGTACAAGATGATCCCAAGCAAGTCATAGCATTGCAAGATTGGCCCCAGCCCAAAGCCCTAAAGTGCTTGCATGAATTCTTAAGAATTACAATCTACTACAAGAAGTTTGTTACAATTATGGAAAAAAACACTACCCCTTTCTACTAAAAAATAATTCCTTTGTTTGAAATGAGGCCATTGAATAGGAATTCTTAGCTTTAAAGGATGCCATCTACATGCCTCTTGTATTAGCAACGACATATTTTACTAATACTTTTTTCTTGGAATGTGATTCCTCGATAAGATATCTTGGAATAATATTATTGCAAGAACTATTCCCTTTGGGATTCACCAATAAGCAATTATGATACCACAATATGGGTAAATCCACACATGAGAAAGAGAAGGTGACCATGTCACATATTGTAGAGACATATTTTCCATACTTCACAAGGTGCCATTTCTAGATCATCATAGTCTAAATTACTTTATCAAACAAAGATTATCCTAACCAAAGCAACACAATTAGGTCACCAAGCTGCGAGCATATGAATAGAAACTTATCTATAAGAAGGGTAATAAAAATGTGGTTGTTGGCGCCTTATCCTGAAAATTTGAGGAGGGATGCCTCTTTTCCTTATATTTACCGATTCCATGTTAGCTATAGGAATCTCATCATGAATGGTTGGTAGATATGTTATCATTCAACTCATCCATAGGCTTGAGGAAGATACCAACCCTCCTAAAGGGTATGCATGACAATTAGATATGTTGCAATATACAAGAGGCATTGTTCTAGTAAAGAATCCTCCGTTAAAGAAATTAACTTTAGAGGAATTTTATTCATCACCTAAAATAGCTCACTTTGGATTTCATAAAACATATAAAAAAAAAACTATGTGTCCACTCTTTTTTTAGGATATGAAAACTAATATCCAGGATTTTATGGCAACTTGTGGCACCTATTGAAGAAACAAAGGGGAGATAGTGAAGATACTAAGGGCATGCAACCACTACTAATCCCAACACACATATGGATTGATATATCTATGAATTTTATAGAGGGAGTTCCAAGGTCTAGAAAGAAAAAATCAATCATGGTGGTAGTTGCACGGTAGTTGAGTGTCTCACCAAATATGCTCATTTTTATGGTTGACCCCATCCATTTATGTTGTCCTTAGTTTCCCAAGTATTCCTTAACTAGATTTTTAAGTTATGTTGCATGCATGCTTTGATTTTATTGGATTGAGACTCTAACTTCATTGGCTAATTTAGGTAGTATTTGTTTAAACTAAGATGTACCCGACTTAAAATGAGCATTTCATATCACCGCTAATTAGATTGTCAAATTAAAGTGGTAAACAAGTGCCTAGAAACCTATTTGAGATGTTGTGCCTCCAAAATACACACGAATGGGCAAAATGGATTCCCCTCACAAAATGGTTGTACAATACCTATTATCATGGCGTTACCAAAATAACACCATATAAAATGGTATATGGGGAAAAAACCATTATTATTCACTTCATATTTATTAGGCGCTTTCAAGGTTCATGCACTAGATCACACATTCCACACTAGAGAAGCCATTCTCCATGTAATAAAGAACAATTTGGTTATGGCTCAATAGAATCAAGTAGCAATTGACTATGATCAATCTGAAAAATATTTTGTAGAAGGGGATTATGTGCGTCTTCACCTTCAACCCTATAAACCAACATCATTGAAAGAGAAAACACATAAAAAAATTAGCACCCAATTTCTATGGACCCTATATAATTATTGATCTATATTGGATCATTATGTTGTTTTTCATGCATCTTGATGATTTTAGGATGGAAAAAGTGGAGGAATAAACTCATAGGACCATTTTTACGGGCATGACCCAATTTGGTAAATTGGGGTTTGAAACATTACGAGAGCATTTTCAAGGAATCAAACGATGTGTTTTGGGGGTAAAACTTTTCCACTTTAGTGCGACAACATTTTTCATATTCTACATGAAAGTATATTTCCAACGACATGAGAATTTCCTCAATCATAGTCCATATGCAAACGTTATCCAACTCAGAAGTCAACCTTCGAGAGGATGCCACATCAGCCCATATTATTCATTGAAGAGGGACTAGCCACATGATTATGATGAATAAGAATCTAGAAGATTCCATATTGTAACTCTGGTTAAGAGTTTAGGTAGTCAAACCTAACCATTAGTAGGTTATCAGGTTGTGTTATAATCAGGCCACTAGGAGGAAAATGGGTGTAATTCTTTCAAGTGCATTTGTTCAATAGATGAGAAAAAAATAGCTGAGAGGGAGAGGAAATAGAGCACATAAAGATGATTTGTGCATTGTAGCAGACCATAGATCATACTTCTTTGTACTCACAACCATTTTCTATTCATAGAAATAGAGCAGAGCAACCTCACCTTCCATATGGGTTTTCTCTCAAAAAGGTTTCCCAGGTCATATCTTGTGTCAAATTGCAGTTTGTGAGTTTTTATTTCATTGTTCTATATTTTATGCATACTTTTAATTTTCATGCATACACAATTAACAATAATATAGATCCAAAAATCCAAAGAGAAATAAAACCCTAGTAGTGTAGATTTTAGATTTTTAAATATAGTTTGATTAGATCTATTGTGACGAACTATCCAGTGGAATATCCACAACATATTACGGATCAATTATATAGAACAATGAATAAGTAGCCTATAAAGTAGCTCTTCCATTTCACTGCAATATCCATCCAACATTTCACGTGTCTTCTCTAAAGTAGGTCATGGGATTGAAGTACAAGATGCAAACCAACTTGGTATAACTTGATGAAGAAGGCTCCATTTGGATTTAATTGGAAGAAACATTGGATACCACAGAGCATAAATTGTGCCAATGCATGATTAATGAACTATTTATCCAATGGAAAGACATGCCACCAAAAATTGTTACATGGGAACTAGCAACAATCCTGACAAAAAATTCCTCATCTTCATCCTTGAGCACAACATTATTTTCAAATAAGGAGGGCATGTTAGGGTCCCATCCTAATCTCCATACTTTCATCTAGTGCCTAGGAGTTAGCTAATTGTTGTATAATGACATCGTCTTTGAATAAATCCCATTAGATAGTAGGGGATGTTTATTTAATGTAAAAGGGTCCACTTTATAAGGCTCGCTAGGTAGTTGGCAACCATTAGTGATGGAACCACAAATAGATATGGTTTTTGCTATTGAAAAGTTATTTAAAGAGATAGGAGACTATGGAATGCTTGTCTTGTGATGTCTATTTGGAGTTTTGTTCAATGAAAGGTTACCTACCTTAAGAAGTAAATAAACATTGCTTTCCTTCTTCACAATATCATCATACAAGGGTATCTTTTATAAACTCTATATTATTGTCTCATATTGCAAGTTATTTTTCAAGTATATTCTCAATATACTTGGTTGTGTTTCAAGTTTAAGGGTTAAAGAGCACTAAAAAATCCATATCACTAATAGTCCTCTTGCTAGCAAATTAGAGTGTATTGTTACTTCCTTGGGAATCTTATGGAGTCCCAATATTCACATTAGTTCATAATACATGTGTATATAAAATCAATGTATTCCCCACTAGGAGCACATACACTTAATCATGAGTAATTTTTCAATATTTCAAACAAATTGATTCTACCCTACATGGGGTCACACATGCCAAATAGGTCAACCGGGCATAAATAACATGAATTGGATGGCCATGGCTAATCTATAAAATCATTATGCAAAATGACATAAGAACATATTTATGTAGTCAACCTTACATTATTTGGTGCATATCCATAAACATAACATTATCAAAGGTGTTCATCTATTTTATAAGTTTATTTGGTTTAGTCAACCCCTTAACATTGATTGTTGAATTAAAAAAAATATAATGTCATTCTTAAAATTTATGTTTGTCCCTGAATAAAAGAGTGGGAAAACAAAAGCATGGACATTGCATCATTTATCTCCTAATATTACACTGCCATACCTTTGACACAACCATTACCACATGTATAAATCATATCAATGCACAACCTTAACCCTTGTCTCTAATGCATAACCATACAAATTTCTCATAAACATGAATGAATCAATAATTATTTAATAACTCTAATTAATTATTAAAGTAATAAAATCATTGTAATACTTTGACTTTTTAGGGTTTTAACTGTGTAAGAGTTTTTTGAAATGTCCTATATTTTGACTGGACACTCCACCCATCATTAGGTACATGTAGACTTTAATATAGAAAAGAGTATGTGGGGTTATTATTATAAACGATGAAGAATATAATATAACCTTTATGGAGAATTATTAAAATGATAAAAAAATAATTAATTATATGCTTGTGAAATAAATAAATAAATAAAATTAGTTATGAAATATCATTTTTTTTTCAAAATGATACTGAGAAATAAAGGAGAAAACAAAACATATATTTTTTTAGAAATTTGTAAAAAGGGTATGATGAATAAAAAATAATTAATATATAAAAAAGGGGAGTGGATACATCAAATGGATGGAGTCTCGAAAGGTTCAAATGGAAAAAGAGTTAAGGACGAGGGATAGGGGAAGAGTTAAGAAGGAGTGACTAGCTAAGACGAAAGAGAGAGGAATAGGAAATAGGTAAGAGGGAAATATAGAGAAAATAATGAAAGAGTTATAGAAGTATGAGAAGAAGAAAACCTTTAAGAGTGGAGAATAGAAGTTGTTGACATTGTGATCAACACCCTCCAAAATTTTGCCTACACTTGAATTTTGGAGCCTACTAAGGATCTTGTGGACTGTCACCCTATGATTACCCCATGGTCAAATGATGTTTCATAAAGTGTTAAAGTCTTCTTCCTATTTTTAAACTAACAAGTCACTTTCGCACGCATGCTCAGATGTCTTCGATGAGTTCATGAGAACGCTTCCTTTATGATAGCTTGAACATGCACAACTCCGTCCATCAAGTCAGTGCATTCACAATGTTCAACTCATGTTGATAGCCAGTGTGCACTTTCATTGATAGTCTCCCTTGCTTTAGTTGAGTTTGTACTTATATTTCGGTGAGCTTTCTCAGTTGTCGCTTTTGTGCACTATCGTTTTTACGTTTTTCAACTGTTGCTTTTGCTCAGTTTCACTGTAATAAGTGTATTTTCATGTTATCTTCACTTTAGCATGTGTCACTTTCAAGGTTATTCACATTTTTTAAGTGCGATCTTCATGTTTTCCTCCTGTCGCAGGGGTCGCTTTTGTTGTTTTCACTCCTACATATTTCACACATTTGCACATCACCAAAGTTATCTCTTGTGCAATATTTTACATCATATGGTCTTACATGTCATTAGAATACGCACTAGGCACATTCCTGCAACTTAGAACACCTTTTGGTCACAATCGTCACTTATGTCATAACTTGTGTTCTAAGTGTCGTAATGTGTCATTTCAACTGTCACACTTAGAAATAAGTGTCAATTTCCTGTCCTTTCAAGGTGTGATATTTATCCATGAATCTTGTGTATACTTCTGGCTTATATCAATGGTTTTATGTGTGTGATCCATGTTTGAGTCATGTTTGGATGCATTTCCCTCTTTTACTTTGTTGGTCTCACACTTAGCCATTTTGGAGCCCTTCTTGGTCCTTCAGCCCAGTGCAAGTTATGAAGCCATTAGCCCTATTACCAAGTGAGGATATTAACATGTTCATGGCCCTAAATGATACAATCCTACTCACCAATATTGGTGCACTAATTCCTCCTCAAGATCACCTCAAAACTACTCCACATTATGAACCTCCCAAGGGCAGTGACTAAATCCTTATTGCTTATGTTGACTCACTACACTGCATTTTGGTCACCTCTTCCTTACATGACAAATAAAGAACTCATATCTAATAGCATGGACCTATTCCACCCTCTTTCAGAGGAAAAACATGCAATGCAAAGACCCTCCTATCCTCCCAATGCAGTGAAAACTCCCTTCGGCAAAGTGGCTTCCTTCCTATGGTCTCCCTCAATGAAAAGTGAATTCCAAATGGCCAAGCACCCACTATTGAGTCAAACTATGCTAGCCTAGAAGTAAAGGTACATTCCAAACTAATAGTGACCCCTTTTTGAAGAAAAACGGGTTGTCTTTCAAGCTTTCTCTCCCTTAGGGTGTATGGTGCATTCTTGAAGCCTGAAGCTTGAAGCATTCACCCTTCCCCAATGCGTTATGTGCTCAAGCCTTTCCTTGGCAAGTATTCCTCAACGTATGGCATAGTCTGAAGAGGTAGTGAGTCTTTGAGTAATCAAACTACACTTTCCTAAAAGCCTCCTCTTCCTTAGGGCGCATGGTACAGTCTTGAAGCATAAAGCCTTAATCCTTCCATCTTCCCCTATGCACTCTACAGTCAAGCCTTTCTTATACCCTTCCTCTTTAGCGCACGACACAATAGGAAAGGCTGAAGGTGGCCTCCTCTCATCCCTTGACTAGTCAAGCTACAATTTCCAAGTCTCCCTCTCTTTCTTCCTAGGGCACATATCACATCTTTAAGCAACAAGCCTTCCCACCTTGTCCCTTCAACTTCCCCACTATGCTAGACCAAGGAGAGCTCCTCTTCATAGTGCATGGCACAGTAAAAATGAAAATTTAATCCTTCCTAAGCCACTGATGAGTTTGATTGCACCCTCCTAATCAAGTCTTCTTCCTTTAACCCTCTCATAGGCCTATCATGAACTAATCATTCCATGAGCTTGGTAGTGATAGAGTAGATGATTTTAAGACTAATTTTTCCTTGTCATGAATTATTTTCATTGGTAGGAGTACCTTCATATCATGACAATGTAATTCTCAAAGAATATAGCAAGGAGAAAGAATAAAGAAACACTAGTGGAGAAGAATAACAAAAGAGATCTATCATAGATACATGAAGTTGATCATGGACCAAAATAGAAGGAAGGCATTGCTTGATGACTCAATGGATTCCAAATCTTATCCAAGACCCTTTAGAGGGTGAAGATGAGCAACAAAGTATATCTTTCACAAAGATGAAGCATATATCAGATCTACCATCAAGAATGTAATATTAAGCATCAAGGAAGATAGCTTGTCATTGCCACCTCATTGTGAAGTCCATGTCATCATTGTAAAGCTATAAATTATACAAGTGTCATCATAATGGCCAATAAGTGTCCATGGGTCATGTCACATCATCATGTGGAATGTAATGATTTATTTTCAAGGAAAAGGATAAAATGTAATGTTTGGAAGTCCAAGAGTCATATGTGGAATATGAAGAGTCACATAATCATATATGGACAAAAGAGTTGTATAGAAGTCCAAAAGTCATATAGAGAAGTCCAAAAGTCATTTAGAAGTTCAATAGTTATTTAGAAGTCCAAAGGATACATTAGAAGTCCAAGAATCATGAGGGTAAATCAAGATTCATGGGGATATGAAAGGTTATTCCTCTTGTTATAAAAGCAACCTCATAACTCAGGCAGAGGGCTTTTGGAGGCTTAATATTTGGAGAGATAGTCTTGGCTTCTCTACTTGGCATAGGATAGAAAAAATGTTCTTTAGAGAAGCAAGAAGTGGCTTAATGTTCCACTATTGGAACTAGTGCTTCATCATTGTAACTGTGTACTTGGATCTTTCACCTAATTGAAATTCAATGAGCCAACACTTTTTCATGCATGTATCATAAATGTTTTAGGAATATTCTTTGGATGTTTACGATATATGTTGTGTTCATATGTAATGGATAAATTGAACTATTTTGGTGGGTTTCGTACTCATCTTGTTGAATGTGTGTTTTATTCGCTTTACCAATCATTATGTGAACTATTTTGCTAACGAACCTTTTCATGCTCTCGTGTGTCTCCCTTAGGTTAGTACTATTAATTCCTTCCAAAGACTCCCTCTCATCTCCCTCTCATGAAGGTCTCCATTTACACAATGCAATCGATGTTTCACAAAGTCAACTTACTTGCCTTTTCAAGGTTTATGTATATAACTTCTTATGTTATTTGTTGAAACCAAGGAGAACCTTAAGTTATGGTGGCTAGGTCAATACTTCGAATGGGGCTCCTACTCCAAACGTTGTGAGGTATAATTGTGACTTCACATTGGGGAGACCCCTTATATTTTGATGGTATCCAACACCATCAATAGAAAGTTAGAAAAAAAAATAAAGAAGAGAGATAAGGAATCAAGGAAAAATGTGAAGGAATTAGGGAAGAGAGATGCAGAATCCAAGAGATGGGGAGGGAGAGGGGGGAAGAGATATTATTGATTAAGTTAGGGGAAGAGGGATTATTGATTAAGGTGATGGATAGTGGGTTCCTAAGATTAATATTGACTAAGTTTGTAGCCATCATTTTGATTAAAATTATAAGGGTTTTTTCTTTTCTTTTCTTTTTTTCTCGAGAGCTTCCCAAATGATATGTGAGGAATAATAGGGCATTGGTGCAATATTTTGATTTGGTCAAAACAAATAAGATGTTTTGAAGTGTGAGGGTGTTTTAACAAAGTTTACTTAGAGATTTATCTATGAAATGTATTAATTATATGTTCTTTGAGGAGAGTTTTGATCAATATATATTTTGTCCAACATAGGATTTGACACAAGAGCAAGGGATTTGGTAAAGACCTTGGCCAAGCATAGGATCTTATATATCCTTAGTAGTTCTAAATATATTCTTAACTATTTTATGGGATTTAAAAATAGTTTTAACATTTGTTTTGGCCAAGGTTCTTAAAATGTGATTATGAATGATATAAATGTAGGGAAGAGAAATAAGAGTTAGAGGTAGCATAGAGGAATGAGAAATTTTAGGTCTAGAATGAAGGGTTGGGTGAAAATGTTTGATGATTTGGGAGATCGAGTAGAAATTATTTTTAAGAGTGTTAGTGAGATGGGATTTTTCTTTCTTAAGGAGATGGAAAGAAGTGATTTGAGTGGCTTAAATAACAATAGTTTTGAGAATGAGCCCCTAGGGGGTAGCTTAATTGGTGATCATCATGATAATGAAGTGTTATGTTCCATGAGATTACAGGTTACAGTCCACTTGATTTAGCTGTTGGTTGCATGATGGGGTGGTGTGGTTCACCTAGGGTTTATAGTGGTAGCGATTAGAATTTACCCTATGTCATGCGACTATGTGACCAACCTAGTTAGCAATTTCTCTAGTAAAAACAAAGAAAGAAAGCTTTGAGAATGGTAGATTTTTGGTTGAGTGGTGGTTGGAATATACTTGAAGGTATCTATCTATGTGTGTCTTTCTTCTATAAACTTGGTGGATGAGGGTACAATCAGGTTAATAAGAGACGAAAACATCTCAAAGAGGAAAAGAGTTTTCCTTTTATATTTCCATAGTGAATTGAATTTGTGGAGAAATGATATTATGTTAAAATTGGCAACTAGGGCCAAACTCCATGTGGGTCATCTTATTCATGGCTGATAATATTTTTATTAGATTCCTCTCGTCAAGAGTTGTATGATTGATCTAAAGATCATCTGATTCCGATAAGTATTTACGGAGATATGAATTTATTTTGATTATGGAATAATTATCAAGCCAACCAGCAACTCATTTAGGCTCAGAAGCCCAACAGTCGCATCTATTCAATTATCAACATCTGTGTATAAATACAGGTGGAATTTTCCTCATTTGCACTCACTCATCTCATCACATCTCTCTCTCTCTCACCCAAGTCGAAAAAGGTTGTTCGAAATCCTGGACTAGTGCGCGGCGAAATCTTGCACTAGTGCGTAGCGAAATCTTGCACTGGTGTGCAGCGAAATCTTGCATTGGTGTGCAGCGAAATCTTGCACTGGTGTGTGGAGAAATCTTGGACTGGTGCGCGGTGAAATCTTGGATTGGTGCATGGTGAGCAACTCACCGGTAGAGACTTGACAAGTTTGATCTAGGGTTTGCTGCCCTAGTTTAGGGTTGATCTCGGGTTTGCTACTGCTAATATAAATCAGATCCTTGTACTATTTCTCTCTGCTAAATTATTGAAGATAAAATAAGATTTCATCAAAGGGTTTCCCCATATTGGGGTTTGTCCTTGGCTAGCTGCCACATCTTGTGTCTCTTGTCTTGGCTTGTTTTCTGTTGATCATTTAATGTTCTATCTGCACTTTACT
>APFE030968150.1:483986-498150 GCA_000404065.3 Pinus taeda | reverse complement strand
TCTGGAAAGAGGCCATGGTTGATGAAATGGCATCTTTGCACAAAAATGAGGCATGGGATCTGGTGGAGTTGCCGGCTGGAAGGAAACCCATTGGCAACAAATGGGTTTTCAAGAGGAAGACAAATGCAGAAGGGAAGGTGGAGAAATACAAAGCTCGGTTGGTAACAAAAGGTTATTCCCAGGTGCCGGGAATTGATTTTGGTGATATTTTTTCTCCTGATGCCAAGGTAACTTCTATTAGATTACATTTATCTGTTGCTGCTGCTTTTGATTTTGAGGTAGAACAGATGGATGTGAAGACAACAATTCTTCATGGGGAATTGGAAGAGGAAATCTACATGAAGTAACCTGAAGGATTTGCGGTGAAGGGTAAGAAGGAACTAGTATGCAAGTTAAAGAAGTCTTTGTATGGGTTAAAACAGTCACCAAGGATGTGGTATCAGAAATTTGATACATTTATACGGGGATGTGGCTTCACTAGAAGTAAATCAGATCATTGTGTTTATTTTAAATTAATTGGTGACCATGTTATTTATCTGGTCTTGTGTGTGGATGATATGTTGCTGGTTGGAAATGACAAAGAAATTATCGAGGATTTGAAGACCCAATTGTCCTCCAAATTCAACATGATAGATCTCAGTGCTGCAAACTATATTTTGGGCATGGAAATTAAAAGAGATTGGGCAAAGAGGAAGCTTTGGTTAAACCAGAGGAAGTATGTCGAGAAAATACTGCAGAGGTTTAATATGCAGGATAGTAAACCGGTGAAGGTTCCTATTCCTGTAGGTGTGAAGTTATCTGCTGAACAGTGTCCCAAGACACAAGAAGAGGAAGAGGACATGTCCCGTGTTCCATATGCAACTGCAGTCAGTAACTTGATGTATGCAATGGTTTGTACTATACTAGACATTGCACATGCAGTGGGAGTATTGATTAGGTTTATGTCAAAACCAGGGAAGGAGCACTAGACAGCAGTGAAGTGGGTTTTTAGGTATTTGCGTGGCACTAGTGATTATGGTTTGTGCTACCAAGGAAGAACAAGATTGGACAGAGTGTTGGATATTCATGGATGTGTTAATGCAGACTGGGCTAGAGATCTGGATCAAAGAAGATCTACAAGTGGGTATGTGTTTAGCCTATTTGGAGGTGCAGTGAGTTGGATGAGTAAGAAAAAATCTATAGTGGCACTATCAACTACAAAGGAAAAATACATGGCAGCCACTCGTGTAAGCAAGGAAGCAGTTTGGTCGCAGAGATTGTGTTCAAGTATGGGGTTAGTATAGGGAGCTATAGGGATAGACTGCGACAGCCAAAGTGCAATTTTCTTGGCAAAGAACCCCGCATATCATTCAAAGACAAAGCAAATTGATGTTCAGTATCAATTTGTGAGGGATATGATAGAAGATAAAAAGGCGTTGCTGGTAAAGGTGGACACTTTGAAGAATACTGCAGATGCATTGACAAAATCTGTGAGCTCTGAGAAGTTCTCTTGGTGTAGAGAAACAATGGGCATTGCAGGGCTGATAAATGACCAAGCTCTCTTGTGGCCCCCTGTGGAGAGAAAAAAACAAGTGGGAGAATGTTGGGTTGCATTATATTCTTTCCACGACTAGCCCACGTAGTTAATCAGGGGGTTAGACGGGGGGTGGATCCCCCCCTTCGTTGTGCCAATTGCACAGCGGGGGGGTCACAGGGGGTTTGAGGGGTGCAGGTAACCCCCCTTTGCCCCAAAAAATTTTGATTTTTGGACCCTATGTTAGGTTGGGCGAATCTACCTATGGTTTTGTGCATGATTTTCGCACATGGATTTGGACGCGATGCTTTTCGGTCCATGGTATTAGATGCTTTGACATGTATAAATATGTATTGTAACATTGAAAGGAACATAATGAAAAATCAAGCTGGTAGTCTCGGTGTTGGGATCTAGGGGAAAATCTCTGTGTATATGTGTTTTATGTGTTATGCTCTCGCATTGTTTATTTTCTGTACGGGGTTAAAACCTACAGACCATCTATATAGACATGACGGTAGTCCAAGGTCCTTTAGATTTAAATATTCTCCTTGGACGTGACTATGTTTATGTCATGGGAGCTCTTGTTTCTTTTCTCTTTCATGTGGTTTGTTTTCCACACAAAGGGAGAATAGTGACCATTGATCAATTGTCGTTCATTGGTCACTAGGCGCCTCCTTTGTAACCATTATCCCCTATCAGCTCTTGTTTGCAAGCAATACCTTCCCTTCCACAAGTCAATTATGTGGCTACCACTTCCATCTCTGCATCTATTGATGATCACACATACAGTATTGTAAAATATGTACTGGGGGTATTGGAACCCGATTTGTCTTTGGTACCAAATGACGTATTCCTCCCAGAGTGTGTTTCTTCCGTCTAATGAAGACCTCCTGGGAGCCATGTTCTCGTATGGTTCATGAAAAGATGTAAGAGGATAGTTCCTGGTCTTGTGTCAAACTCGTTAAAAAATGAAACAAAGGGTGTGAGAATAGTTCTTTGTCTTGTGTCAAGCTAATTAAAAAAATGAAACAAGGGTCGACCTCATTAAAAAATGAAGCACCTCCCATTTCCAAATCGAGTCTTCGATTAAGATCTTGTAAAATCCCAGTCGAGTCTTTCTAAGATCTTGAACGTGAACCTTCATTCCATCCATCTAGCTGATTAAAATGAAGCTTGTAGTGCATGTACCTCGATTGAGTCAATATGTTAGGGGCATGTGAACTTATTCAAGCATAGTTTTTCATTTCGAGCTTGTGTAAACATGAAACTGAATCCAAGCAAATTTCTCCATGGTTCAAGCTTGTAGAAAAATGAAACCATGCCTGGTTTACGTCCCGTGATTTCCCTTTTTATCAGCTAATTTATGATTAACCTTGGTTTCTTCATTCCATTATTACCATCTCTTTGGCCAATCATATGCTTTCACGAGTCATCTTTGAGCTATTTTCTGACTTGGAGGTCCACTTTCAAGCTCTTTTTCCGACTGTTTAAAAGCAAAAAGATAGTCGAGCCCTTGTCATCTTGGATTTTGTTAACGACTGTGAAATGTCGTGTGCCCAGTATAATTTTACCCATTTTTTGGGCTGGGATGCACTCTTTATGAAAAAGGTACTCCTTGAATGAAATGGTCAAGTGGTTCTCTCAAGTATAGTTTTCTACCTTTTCGGGTTCGAGAGACACAAATGTACAAAAAGGGACCATGTGGAGTTTTATTTTTGGTGTCTTTTTCAAACTCTCTAAACATGAAAAATATACCGAGTTACACCTTTGTCGGACTCGTTAAAATATTAAACGACATCAGATTCATCACCATGACGAACATGAGCTTCTCCTTCCTAGGGCTCGTTAAAATTACTAGGTCATATTCGTCTGAAGGATGAACTTACAGTGCAAGAATATGCGATCCCCTTCAAGATTGCAATTAAAAATAATTGGGGTACCTGCTAGAAATAGTGGGGAAAAATTTGGAAATCTAATCAGTTGTGTCGGAAGCTCACTCTTGAACATGACACTTTTTGCTTCTTGTTGGGTTGGGACATCCTCCTTTGTATTGTTGACCTTCTTGGGTTGGGCCGTTCATTTTTCCTTCCATTTTATCTTTAGCATGTCATTATGACCACCAACCTATGGATTCAAAAGCTGCCAAACTTCCAGTTGTGTCACCGATATGTTCAAGATTTTTCCTTCTGCAGTTACACTTACCTTTGATTCTCTATATCATCCAAAATCATTTTGCATCCTTTTGTCTTGTGTCGATGATGTGGGATACATTATGGCCCTCCTTTGACACGGTCGCTTCCTGTCGAATTCAACTCATTATCCGGGAAGTTGACCAAGAGACTACCTTCCAGTACCTTAGAGATTGCATGCCCTAACGACAAGTTCTTCGCACTCGACGACAAATTCACATCATTGGATTTCAATCGACTGATTTCACGGGTGTTCGACTTCAGTTCCTCTATTCACATTCCGTGGATTGTGTTGATAGTACCTTAAGGACCATTTTCATTATTGGTGGTTTCTCTTGTGCTTGTTAAAAGTTTACATCATTGACTAGTAATCAAGTGACTTTCTAACATGTTCGACATCAACACATCTATTCACATGTTAGAATTTGTACTTTGGTCGGGTCATGTTGGAGTGCAAGACCCTGGGCTCAGATCACAAAAGTCCAAGCTGTGAAGTGATGTGACATGGTTGTGTTGATATACATGTCTCTTTCAGATGGATGGCTGTGACCATACCATGAGTTATCATATGTGATCCTTCTCCTTATTGGATGGCTATGACCATACCTTGGTTTCATTATGATCCTCTTTAACGGATGGCTGCGCCCATGCCTGGATCCATTCACATGATCATTCTTCGGATGGCTACATCCATACCATGATTCATGTATCATTTGACATATTGTTTAGTTATGTATATGTATCTGTACTTGCTTGTAGGTTTTCCAACAACATACTATGGTTCCCCACATTGATTCATAAAGCCTTTCATCCCTCACTCTAGTTTGGCCTTCATGCTTTAGGGGGCATCTGTTACACAACATTTTGTCACTTTCCTTGTAATCCTCGTTCCTTGATCCTGGAGGACCTCTACAGTAAACCATACATACTTCCCCTTCATGAAGAAACTCCCATTGTATCCCTCTTCATGAGCAGAACAATTCCCTTTTGTACCATTTCCCCAAAAACTTATGTTTTCCCCAGTTTACAAGATCGACACTAATGGACCTTGTCCTCCTCGCACCGATATGTAGGGATTAACAATGTCCCTAGCACTGACCGGAGCGACTAAGATTTGTTCTAGTTGCATCAGTCCTCTTATGGAAAGTTTTTTAAGTAAAGAGATGAAGCTTCTAGCTCTCGAAGCTTCGTAATGGAAGTCTGGTAAATGGTTTGGCCGAATGGGGTCGAGGATGTCAGCTTGGGATCCTTTCCCTTATAATGATGGAAGTACCTTAAGAGATAAGGCCTTCTCCCATTAGAAGAGGATCCATCTCCCATCCATTCATGCTATATCAACCTCCATTTTTCCCAAGCACAAGCTGGTGTGAGTGTCGAAGTGTTAATGTTGGTGTGTTAGTGCTAATTAAGTTTGGAGTAAACAACAAGCTATTCATAGTTGTATCTCTCTAGTTGTGTGAGGGAGAAGTGTGAATTTGGTTTGGAGTGAAGCCTAAATGGAAGAGCCTTAAAGCTATTGTTGTTGAGGCCATCATGGAATGCTAGCAGAAGTGTGTGGGAACCTGGTCTTGTCAGAGGATAATGGCAATGTCAAGACAATGGTTGTAATCTCTTCTTGATTCAATATATATGCAACTATCGATTGATTTCCTACATGATTTTTCATATTACATATTCATGGCTTAATGTTTCTTGAATTTTTAAGTAGGTTGAATTACATTTTGTCTATTATCACAGTTGTTGTTTGCTGTTGTTTACTTATTTCAGGTGTTTGAAGAAGGAAGCGAGAGATAGCTGGAGCGAGAAAGCAAGGATATCATCAAACAAGATAAGTGTACTAAGAGGTAGGCCCTCTTATTTGGCTCTAGCCTAATGAAATCTTCCATAGAATGTATTAGTTGTTTCTAGACCCATTATCGGGCTAGAGGAATTTGTTTGTGTCTGCACTTATAATTTTACTTCACCACACTAAGGGATTAGGCAATCAAGAGGTCTGCAACCATTTGGATGTTTCATGAGTTCATTTCCACCATAGGGATAATTTGAGATTACCCCATTTCTCCATTTTTCAGAGGAAGGTTGCAAATGTGCAGAACTTGAGATGATGCAAAAGTTGTTACAAAATTGGGAGATTTGCAACATATGTTGCATTTTTTAAATTGTCTTGATTTTGCCTTGTAAATTCGAATTTTTTGGGTTCCAAATATTGTTTAATCATGTTGTTAGGTGAAATTACTCCTTAGGATGGTATGGTTAGTGGTTTGTTGTAAATATTTCTAATTTTAATGATGAATTAAGCTGAAAATTGCATTAGGTAATTAGTTCCTATTTTTCTGCAAAGTAGGTAAATGTTTCGATGTATCTAGATGATTGACTAGCTTCCTTTTGAAAAATTTGACCTTTCTAGCTGGGAATGGAATATTATATTATATATATATATATAGTATATATATTATATATATATATTGTAAAAAACTAAGAAGAGGTTTTGTTGGTAAGATTGGATAGAAAGAGAATTTGGGTGCATTGCATTTTCTGAATAATTTTGCAAGTGAATGAAAGACAAAAGGTGATTTGTAGGGATTTTTGTGTCAGATCTTAATGGTGTTGTGCTTATTTCATGTTGTAATTTTGTTTTATGTTTTTACATCTCTTGAATGTATGTCTTCATGCTTGGAAGAACCAGATGCTTAGCTTAGAATTCATCTAAAAGGTGCTTTGATTTAATTTTACCAAGTGATTTATGTTTAAATGCTTCTTAAAGTGACATTCAAAATTTATTTGCAATTTTATACTCCTTTTTTCGTTTCCATATTTTCTCACACTCACCCTCCTAAAATGAGTTAATTCCATCACCAAGACTGCCTACCTTGCCCTTGTGGAAAAGCCCTTTCTCTCTTCATCTTATCACTAGACAAATAATGAATTTGACATGACTCCATGCCCAATGGATCTATATCCTTTCTTATTAGCAAACCTTTTAAAATCGTACCTTAAGCATTATACCTAGCATAACATCAGAGTAGCTAAACATGTTGATAGAGAGAGCCATCTCTAAAGCTACACGGGATAGATTTTGGCTTACAAGTGGTTTTATGGTTACCTCTGAATTTCTCTTCTTAGCCTAGGGAAATTACAAAGTGCTAACAGAGCCCACCATGTGGGAGATGTTGTATTGTCCATAAAAAGTTATAAGTAATAAAAATAACAAAATTCAATTTGTGATATTGTAATTTTGTTTTTATTAATAAAAATTACGAACAACTTTTTAGATAAAAGAAAATCATAATATATATATCACATTAAATATATAAGTATTAGCTATAAGTTAAGATCATTTTTACCTTATAAATTAAAATAATTATTTTGTAACCATATTTAAATTTAATTAATAAGCACATAAAAAATTTAATACTTACAATAAACTTACCATAGATATTATTAACTTGCAAATAGGCAAAAGAAACAAGATTATAAGTACTTTTGAGATATATCTAAACCCTTTATCACATTAAAATATGTAAGATTAACTATAAATTAAGATCTCTTTTACCATATAAATTAAAATAATAAACTTAATAATTACAATATAACAATATTTTTAACCATGGTTGTTTGCCCCCACTTTACCATGGGTTGATACCTTGACTCATCAATACCACATGCCTAAAAACCATTTGTAATTTCAAAATCAAAATATTTCTTAAATATGTATTTTTAATTTTTATTTTTTTTTACATTTTTTGGTTAGAGAGACACTCTTCAGCTCAATACAGAAGAGATGTTGTAATGTTATATAACATTTTGACTCCAGAGAATTACTTGAAAATATAAAATTAAATTAAAAAAATTAAATTTTTAAGTATTAAGTATTAATATTTAAACTAGCCTAGATCCATCTTAACTTTGGATCTATCAAGCTTCGAGAGGGATCAAATCTCTCGAGGAGCAAACCTTTCCTCAAGATTTTCACTCAAAAAAGAGATTTTCACCTAAAGAAATGTGATATCTCTCGTCGCTTGGTAGATCCAAAGTTAAGATGGATCTAGTTTGGTATGCTCGTGTGTAAAATTACCCTGCAACACCTCATCTCATTAATATGACATGACAATTACATTACAAATGTGCATCAATGTGTGATATCTTTCATAAAATATCTCAAAGCAAGGCTCAATGAGGCTAATTCACAATCTAGGAACAACCACGAATATTAAGTCATTAGTCCAACAACATCTAGGCATAGGCTAAGAATTCCCCCAAATCATTCTCTATAATCCTTTTATAGATTTCCTTCCTTGATCACACTCTCCTGATCTGGTCCACTTTTTCCACTGATCTTGTCCATTTTACTAGGTACAATTTGACAAAATTTGGGTGCTTTGGTCCTTATCATCTTGATTCGTTCAAAACCCAGTGCATAGATCCATCTTTTGTGGTTTCTCTAGGGTCCTAGATGACCACTTTCAATTCTAACTTGTCGCTATCTTTTTTTTGTTCTCAATTTCTAGCAAGTCTGATAACTTATTTTTCCACTTGTAATAGCCATTTCTACAACCATTTTTTAATCAAAATTTGTTCAAAAATGAAGGACCAAATAGGCCTTGACCACAATCCATTGACTCACCCTCGAGTCAATCTTCCTTCTCCAAATTTGGCTCTTCTTGCAGCAGCAAAACTTCTATTGGTAGTTCTTCTCTCTACTTTGTTGCTTCATTTTATTCTTGCTCAGCTACTTCACCTTCAAATGAAG
Organism: Pinus taeda; assembly: GCA_000404065.3. Classification (NCBI taxonomy): domain Eukaryota; kingdom Viridiplantae; phylum Streptophyta; class Pinopsida; order Pinales; family Pinaceae; genus Pinus; species Pinus taeda. The sequence continues at coordinate 489,698 of APFE030968150.1, read as the reverse complement.
AAGCCAAATCTGGTACTGTATTTAGAAATTGTGTTTTAAAATCAATATACTATGTTGTGGAAAATTTCTAGGTGGCAAGCAGTGTAGTAACTATATCAATGAATTCAATAGTAGTATCGACTATATGCTTTTCAGGATGGGTCATAAGGATGGTATGTCATTCAACATCAGCTTTGGAGTTTAGTTCCTTCATATGGAAGAAATTATTTTGCACTGGAGGTTGAAGATCACACAATAAATATTTGATGGCATGGGACTCTTCCTCTAATTTATAAATTTGCTTCTCCAACGCTTCAGCTTGAATAAGGAGATATTTCTATTGTTGGAGATGTGTGGTAGAAAGTGGTTGGTCAAACAAGTATTGAGTTTGATTCCATAAATGGTAAAAAGGTTGGTTCTTCTTAGCGAGGAGACTAGACCAATCCTACACTTGTTGAAATATTTCCTGAGAATCATTCATGGTCTACTTAATATTTATGTGGATTTAAGAACGTTGTGCAAGTTCTTATGCAATCTACTAGGTGAAATGATCAACTAGATTAGGGAGTTATTTTCATAAGTTGACAACATTACTTCAAATTATCTATAGGCGGTGACTAGCTCCTTATAATCAATATGAAAAAATTTGCAATATTTAGTAGTTTAACACATAGAGGAGTCCTTTGGGGCATTAGGAATAATTTCGACATTGGTTTTCCACATCTACTAAAACTTGGAACTAATATCACAAAAAGGTAATGGACTCATCTTAAATGTATCAAGTTTGGTATCTTGGGGAAAACATATGTATGGCCATGACTATAAATGCCCCCTCCCACATTCACCCACTTTTACATGATCTCTAGGGTAAATGTGAGGTGAGTGCTACTATGACATGACCCAAACTCCAAGTTCCAGTGATGGAAGTGGGGCCTACAACCAACAACTTACATACCTCCCTCAGGGAATAAATACCACTTAGGTGCTTACCAACCACCCCTGGTGATAAATCCATAAGTTGTAACTCTTTTCTCAAGAAAATCCCCTCAACCACACACATGACAGTGCATTTTTGTGGTTATGAGGCTCCAACTGCACTAATGAGCTTATCTATGCTTAGTATGGCCAAAAATACCCAATTCAGTGCCATTGGTCCCAAAATCTGAGCCACTTTTCCAAGCTAGCATCTATACCATTGTCCCTTCTAAATTTATAGAAACATAACTTAGATGACAATAATTCCAAACATTCAAACTTGAAGCCATAAATTTACTTAGACTGCCTAATATACATTATACATTTCATCAAACATATGGTAAACATATGAGTTACAGTTCTTGAATGCATATTTGATCTTAAATATATGAACTTCACTTAAGAATCACCAAGAAGGTCTAATTTCATCTCAAGTAGATGCAACAATACTTGTTATCCCATGCATTCATTAACCATTCAAATACTTATCGAATCATGAACAAGAGCCATAATTAGAATACATCATAGAACCATGTGTATAACTAACATATAACCAAAATATTAACCATGACAAATCAGCCATAATATCCACACAATAACAAGTACAATGCTCATATATCACAATAGGAAATTACTCTTATTAAAATATGTAAAATCCAACCAAGTCAAGGACTTCCAAGTATTTCCCGACCATAAACCAAATCTTTCTTTTATCCAAACACCTATGCACCATATTTCCATTATGAATGTGGGATATCATGGGATAAAACCAATACATAATCAATCATGGACTCCATAGGTTAAACCACCTCCATCCTAAAACTACCATGATCTCACCTAAACCGGTCCTGAGATCACAAAACCAAACCAAGCTTGGATGCATCAAAATTTCTTCACCATACCTTGAGGAATTTTCTTGTCTCCACCCACCTATTGAGGGCTTCCAGGAGAAAACCATCTCCACCCCAAACCCCTGGGAATATTCTTAAGACCACCTCACCCAGTTCCAAATACTTTAAACAATTTAAGGTTCAACCAAGAATGATTCCCATCACACCATGGTTATCCAGGAAATGGAAAGGCAAGGCTGAAACCACTATCAAACTCGAGAAAACCCATGGCAATGACATCAAATGAACCAAATAAAGAAATGCATGTATCGTGCATTCACACCTCATCTAGGAAATCACACATGCAACCTGATACCTCCAAATCCTGCTATGAAGTTGTTGATCCAAGCTTCTCCTTGATTTCCTTTTCCTTTCCTTTCTTGACTTTCTCCAAATCCAATTGTAGAATTATGATGTAGAATTGCAAATTCTCAAGAAATTTTCATCTAAATTAATACATACAATTCTACTCTACTGATGTGCGGAATTTAATTCACAATTTAGAAAAAAATCACAAACATGCAGTAAGAAATAACATGCATGCACAATATTTTTCTAGGGGAAAGAAAATGCTAAAACCCCCTTAAGCCTCCTTGCATTAATAAAATGAATAGAGATGTATTACATTTTCTTTCTTTCTTTGAGCACAACTTGCAAATGAATAACCTATCTCTTTGCTCAATGAGAAGCTCTGACCCAGATTTAGTCAATTTATGCCTCTCCTTGAGCCCCTATTTCCTTGCGCAATACCTGAGGAATTAAGCCCCTGTTATTTAGGAAATTTCCTCCAATTGATTACACAATTCCCATGATTGATCATCTAGTTGCATGCAACTCTTGTACACTTAAGAATTGTCCACAACTAATGTTACACTACCTTGGAATCTCCACCACAACTGGGGAACTCAAATTCTCTGCATACACTAGATATTTTAGGTTGATTGATCAGTTAATTGGATGATCATTGAGTTATATTGTTGTCCCACTGCATAACTGGCCTTCCATGATTTCTATCAACAGTTTGAACTAGTTTAACTGAACACAACTAGATATAAATGAATTGGATTACTAAAATTTAGTAATCACACGTGCTTAACTGAACTCCAATCCCTCTAACTCGAATTTAATTAGATAACCGAGTGAAACAAGCCATGTCACAAAAGTTAGTTGCATCTAAGTTGTCTATTGATGTGGAAATTCAAATTTCTCAATTTTGACCAAGGAAAAATTAAATTGAGACTTTCTTGCTACTCTTCTCAACACTCCCTCTCAGCAAGAAATGAATTATCAACCTCCCTTATCCTGAAAATTTGGAACTCAAACTTCCCTCTTGACAAATAGTTTGTGAAAATGTCAGCATCTTGTTCCTATGTCAGAATGTATTTTAGCAACATTATCTGCCTCTCCACATTATCCACCTGGTGGATCTTCAACCCCATTTGCGCAGCCAGTGCAATAATTGATCTAATGGATAAATACCTTGCTATGTGAGCAAAGTTTTCCTCATTGATAATTCCCTCAACTTGAGAGAATTGTTTGGCCACAAATTTGGCCTTAACTTCTCTATGCTTCCGTCTATTGCATGCTTAACCTTAAAGATCCATCTTGAGCCCACAATTGATTTATCAGTTAGGCTTGGGACCATGTCCCAAACACTATTCCTCATGATGGATTCGTATTCTTTCACCATTACATCAACTCAAATAGGTTTCTCTACTACTTCTTCAAAAGAGGATGACTCAGTCTCTACAAGCTTAGCCATTAGATCCATGTAGTCATTGTACCTCTGAGGTGACCTCCTTTGCCTGCAAAAATTGCAAGGAGCTCCCACATTCTCCCTTGCATCCTACACCAATCTCTCAGCTTCCCTACTTCTTTTTCTCCCTTATCTGGATGGTTCTACTTAAGTGGATGTCTTGAATTTCTACTCCTCTATTTGTGGTTGATACACAACTTCTTGAGGCTCCTTATTTGGAGATAAAAGTTCCTCTTCTGGTCCCAATCTCCTATGCCAGAGGTCACTAGCATCGTGAATATGCACTTTCTCTACCCTATTAATTAATACAACACAATATTCCACATCCAACTTGTACAGGTTCTTCACCCGAACCCCAATTTTCTTCACATGTCCAATGGCTATGTGTCTTAGGAATGCTTTCCCTTTGCTGAAGATCACATCATAACCATGGTCTTCCAAAACTGCTACAAAGATGATATTCTTCTTTAGGCCTGGAAAAAACATGACATCTTTGAGGTGAATAGGGGATCCAAACTCCCTCTGAAATGTTATTGTACCAATCCTAGTAGCAATGTACCTTTCACCATCGCCCAACTCAGTATGCATCTAGAGATATTTCTCCTCCAGGTAACTAAAAAACTCTCTACACCCTGTCATGTGGAACAAGGCACCAGAATCCAAGTACCATATGCTCCCCATCATAGTGTTGGCCATGCATGTGATAAGGGTGAAGTCTAGCTCAAACAATGAAGCCAATGCCTCACCTGGTGCTCCTCCTAAGTTATTCTTTCTAGGCTTTTTGAGTGGACACTTTGTATCATAGTGCCCGAATTCATGACAATTGAAGCATTTAGTTTTGCACAAGACTTTCTTCATGCCCCCTCAATTGGATTCTAGTTTGGTTTGATAGTTATTCCCTTTTCCCTTCTTTCCATTTCCAACCAATGAAAAATTTCCTCCATCCTTTGCTTTGGATGAATTTCCATCTCGGTTATTTCTCCTAAACTCTTCTTGTACTAAGTCAAACAAAAACTTTTCCCGATTTGGTAAATTTTCTCTTCCATTTACTGAGTCCCGATAGCTATGCCAAGATTTTGGAATTCCTAGAAGAGCTAGGATCACCAGTTATTCTTCTGCAACAACCACACCAACCACTCCAATCTCATCCCAAACTTGTGTAAATTTGGTGAGATAATGCGTAATAGTATCATTCTTCTTTTAATTTTCCAAAGTTTGCCTTTGAGGGACAATTTTCTATGATCATTGATATTCTTAAACCACTCTATGAATTCCTTCCACATTGCAAAAGGAGTTTCTTTTCCATGGAAATTTGAGACAATGTGGTCTCACACTCCCTCCAATATTATTCTCCTCGCCTTGTCTACATACTTCTTCTATTGGATTAGGTTTTGTGCATCTGATGTTTGTGGCGTTGCAATATTTTTCTTGGCATATTATATCAACCCATTGTCATCTAGCACTGCCTCCATGCAATCCTTCCATGTAATGAAATTTGATCTACCTTCCAAGGCATTCTCTAATCTCAGCCCATTGAAGGTCATCTTCCCAACTCTAAAGAAATCTTGCTACATCGATGCTACAAATTCGAGCCTCCTAAGGAACAACTTCGAAATTATTTCTCTAATATGAATGATGCTATGATACCATGTAGAATTATGATGTATAATTGCAACTGCTCAAGAAATTCTAATCTAAATCAAGAGACACAATTCTACTCTACTGATCTACGAAATTTAATTCACAATTTAGAACGATAATCAAACACATGTAATAAGAAATAAAACACATGCATAGTATTTTTCAAGGGGAAAGCAACTGCTAATTTGATAGCATTCTAACACCTTGCCACCCCCATTCTTTAACTCTTTTTTGTTACTAACTACTCCTATTTTGCCTATATTACCTAAGTTTTGACCAAAAGGTTGTTGTGTGCTCATGGTATGCAAATTATCTTAAAAAGTATTGTCATGAGGAACGAGTTATATTTGCGGACAAATCTAACCTCCCTAGGAGTCTAAGACTCTCTAGTGACAAACAAACCAAACAAGAGCTATCCTTCTCTAGATACACATCATTTTACAAGAATTCAAATGTTCTCGATCTTACCTT
>APFE030968150.1:444697-455322 GCA_000404065.3 Pinus taeda | reverse complement strand
TCAAGAAAAACACCTAAGGTCACTAAAGAACAAAACAATTTTGAAACACACGCTTAAAAATCTAAGGCATCAAACCAATCACAAACAGTAACTTCCGGACCAAAAACACTAGTTGGTGATGAAATCCAACCTCGTAGGATTCAGTACAGAAAGAGCGGGTGGAACAGTTACCCCGGCAACCTGCTTAATGAATAGACTGGACCAAGTTCCTTCACTTTAACCGTCTCGAGTGAAGTGAACCCCCCAGAAAATCCAAGTGAGTCTAGCCGACGTCTGCTCCAGGTACAGTGGGATCTTCCCACCACCGTCACCTTGGGTAGAATCCTAGGATTATGGCCACTAAAGTTACCAACAGCAACAAATATATCTGGGGGAACAGTCTACACTCCGACAGCACGCAAGGGCAGAGTAACAAGCTCAATCCCCTTACCGGCTCCTTGACAATGGTTAATCCAAGGTTTACCGATAAGTGATCCCCAGGATCCTCGACAATGGTTAATCCGAGGTTTACCGTTTGTAATACGTGCGTGTCTGGCGTCGTTCCCAACGAGGGAGGATTGATCCCCTCACTGGTTCGGACACGACCTCGTGCTTCTCCTTTAAGAGGAGCTTTCCCAGAGTATAAATGTAACAGTTGGATTTATCCTACCACAAGATGAGCTACTTGTTTGGTTTGACTGTCTTGGAGAGTTAAGTACTCACCTACTCCAAGACACTAGCCTAATCTATGTTGGTGTTTCAGAGCCCTAGAAAATAAAAATTTCTATGTTGATTTTAATTAAAGCGTTGATTTTAATGGTTGTTCTTTTAGGACAAAGGTGATGGAGATGAAACTTGATGATATGTAGACTCGACTCCAAATCTCTAAAAATGCACTTAAGATGATTCGATAACTTTTCTTTTCAATGAAAATCCTAATTAAGAGAGTTGAGAGAATGCAATTTTTCAATAAACACAACTTCTCAAAAGACAATCAAAGAAATGAATTCCTTTATCTTTCAACACACGCAAAACAAGACCACTTTCTACTTGACGAAAAAATCCTTTTCTCTTTCAAAACGTCAAATGCACTCTAAAAGCAAATATTGCAAAGGAGATCGCTAATATTTTCCTATCTAGCGAAAAGCATATAAGACTAATCTAATCAAAGCAAAATCAAAATCTATGCAATTTATGAAAAACCACTCAAAAAGTAAAACAACGGAAATAAATCTATCTTTCCTTAATCAATTTTTAATCTAAGAAGTAAAAAGCTTACTATGATGATTCTTGGGGTGTTTTACTTGGAAACGATCGATCCAAGGATTAGTCGATGCAGAATCATGAACTAATCGAAACAAAACACAATCTTTTTTTTTCTTTTATAAAATGAAATTCGCAACTTTAAATGACAAGCATATTGAAATTTTGCAAAAGAGACAACACAAAGGTAGGTTGCTCACGAGGGAAGATTTCGAAACTGACCCGACTCCTAAGAAGATCAACAAAACCAGAGAGATCTAAGGCTTTATGACTTCTAAACCCAAAGTCACTACAGGACCAATTATAAAAACCAAACCCTAAGGCAAAAATCTCAAGGAATCTCACTAAAACTATCAATACTAATGGAAAAAGTACAGGTGAAGATTTCTGATAGTTAACAGAGGTTCTGGGCAGAAAAAACTAAGAAAAACAAATTCAAAAGGGAAAAACTGATAAAAAAAGGAAATTTTCTAAATTTTACCAGGGTACGCAGGCAACCTGTTTAACCAGGTGCGTGGCCGCTCTGTGTGCACAGATACAGTGCGCACAAGTACGCACTGTGCCTAACTCAGAGGGTGCGTAGTTCTTGTAAAACAAACAAAAGCTAAAATCTAAATTGACCCTAAGCTAAGCCACCCAAAAACAGAGTTAAACAACCAAAAAACAAAAGATATCAAACTCTTTTCAGGTCAAAGCAATGACAAGAGGAAAAATCAAACCCAACAATGGATTCCCCAGCGGAGTCGCCAATGTGTCATGTGGAAAGAGTTATTTTTGCGGACAAACCTAACCTCCCTAGGAGTCTAAGACTCTCTAGTGACAAACAAACCAAACAAGAGCAATCCTTCTCTAAACATACATTATTCTATGAGAAACCAAGTGTTTCCCGATCTTACCTTAGGTCCAACGCTTGTTGTAGCAGTCCAGCCTTGCTGATCCAGATGAGCTCCTCCTTCACTTTAAGACCTGCATACACTAACAAAGCAAACGATTACATACACCTGAATATTCATCATAAAACAAAGCATATTCATCACATAGACCAAGGAGTACATGAAATAATTCATTAACAACAAATCATTGAGAAGAATGGACTTATTTGTATAAGGAAACAAAAAAGGAACCATTACAACCTGAGCCTTGGTGTTGTGCAAGCTCCTCCCAGGGTCCAACAAGAGATTTCCTCTACTTTGACAAGCTCACCCACTCCCAATATGGCAACAAGGAAGGATAGTGATCTCTCCTCACAAGTCAACAAATGGAAGTCCTAATTCCAGCAGCATTTACCCTATAGAATGTTCAGCTTTCAACCTTCCCCTCCTTTGGCCCAATGCCTGTATTTATAGCATTCTAGAAGAGGTTATTCAGTTCCAACATCAATGGGATACTCCCTCTTTTGGATGGGGTAGCTCCTCTCTTGATGGGATAAGCTCCTCTATTATAGGGGTGCATGAACCATCTGGAGGCGCTCAATACACGTCAAGAACTCTTCTAGAAGGCTCTAGAAGTGACCACAAGTAACTTTTTAAAGATGAAACTTGCGCCTTTTGACCTTTACAGGGGTACGCACCCTAGCTTAAGCTTACAGAGCGTATTACTACGCAGGTCTAATGTATTTGGGATGCGTACACGCAGGCAAGGTAGAGAGAACCTGCGTACCCAGAGATAAACATGTTTTCAAGTGACTTTCTCTCTTTTGAAGTTTTGACATGAAGAGCAGAGGTATGAGGCTTGACAAAGAGGACAATATGGCTATTGATGGGGCCATATAACTGTAGATAGTCAAGGTGACAAAATTCAGTGTAACAAGTATTATTTTACCTTGTTTTAAGTATTTCTTCAAGTTAATCGTTTCCTAATCAAATGACCAAGTTTGACTAATCGAAATACTATGCGCATTAGTCATGATTTGAAGCATCTTCGTGATTTCCTATAGATGGTCATGGTTGCCAATTTCCTGCAGACACTCTGTGATTTCCTGTAACTACCCAGATTTCCTGCAACAGAATTGGTGGTTGGATATGTTCCACTAAGTTTCAATAAGAACGGGAACATGGGTTTTATGAGTAAATCATCCTACATGGATGTTGTCCTACTGGCTACCTCGAATTCATCATTGAAACCGCCCAGATCTTCAATCCTGTTCTCGATGGCCGTATTTGGAAAAATATCCAAGTGATGTAACGAAATTAGTTTGATCCATGCTTTTAGTCATGGATCAAACTCAATAGATCTATTTTGTCATTATGTTTAGTTATTGATAGCAAGTAGTTACAACATTGTAGTTTTCCTAGTTCAGGAAAATATATGCCTTTGAATTTGTATAAATTTCAGTATGTTTCATTTGCAAGGGTGCTGGTTGGTCGAACCTATCAGACTTATACATCTCTATAATCCTTTTTAGATTAATAGAAAGTTATATGTTCTATTGATCTCCTGGTGTAATCTCCTTTAACAGTAGAGGGGTTGTGAGTAAGGGAGGGCCCCCTTTCCTCACAACTCCATTAGTTACAGTATTTGTATTTCTGTTAATTATTTTTATGCATTAGTAAGTTGTTAGCACAACTAGTGTTTCTCGTTTCTGAACTTTAGCAGCATATGTGAAATGGTTGAATGAAGAAGTTTATTTGATGAATGTGTTGGAATCATTTAATCAGTTCTTAGCTTCTTGATTTTTATGATTGTTTGTTTGGTCTTTCATCTTTTCTGATCAACATCAGCAATATAAATAGTTGTAGAGGGATGATTGAATCAACTCAATAGCCTTTGCTTCCAAGTGTTAATGTAGAAAAGAGAAATTAGATCTGTGTGTATGAATGATTTAATTAGAAAATAACTTAAGGTATTAGCCTGGATATATTTTGCGCATCATCTCATAATCTTACCTACCCTTGTTTGATGATTTATGTTTGTCAAATTATAAGCCTATAATTTTCCCAAACATTTTGGTGTCGTTGCCAGGGAGGAGCTAAGGGATGATACTGAAAGTGTTTTATTATGATTTATTTTTGTTTGAGTTTTTCAGGGCTGGGGGAGTTGAAGTGGTAAGACGTGGGGTAAGGCCTATGCACCTGCAGAGATCAGAATTCACCAAAGGCATGTCCTGATTGTCTGGTAAGTCGAAGTTTTGAAATTTTTTTAGGGGCCAATATAATTTTTCAAGAATTTTTTGTGGTGGTGTGGGCACCACTTCGTTCACTAATAAACTGGCAGAAAAAAGAAGCTTGCAAAGAATAAGGGGGAATCTGAACCAAGGACTAATAGTTCTGAATAGGGATTGACAATTAATCCTAAGCAGGCACTACCCCCACAGTGGAGAAGAATCTTTTTGACAGAGAATTCTCTATTGTTTCTCATCAAGAATATCCTCTCACCAGGAGGACATTGTCTTTTCTTAGTGGCCATCCTGAAGAATAATTCCTCTTCAATCATATTCAAGAAGTAGAGTTTCAGGTAGCTGACTCTGAAGGATCTATAGTTTAATGGGGTCCCACTCCTTTTTGGTTTAATATGGATCATTTAGAGAGTATTGGTACTACATATGGGGAGTATCATGAGAATGAAGGGGAACCATTTACATTCGAATTTACTATCAAAGATTTTGTTGGGACCAGTCAGATGAAAAACATTCCTCCCACTACTTTGCCTAATTTTCGTGGTACCTTTAGTGAAGATCCCAATGCTTTCTTATTCGAGTTTGACGTATTTTGCAGGAGCTACAGTTACTCTTCAAATGCTCAAAAGTTGAAGTTTCTTCCTACCAAAATAAAGGATGTAACTCTCAGATGGTTCATGGGACTAACTACGAATTCCATTTCAATATGGGATGACATGAAGAAGGTGTTCCTGAAAAAGTACTTGGATTATTGTAAGACCAGGGACATCAGGGAAGAAATATTTGGCATGAACTAGAAGGAGGAGGAAATCCTGGAAGACTTCCTAGAAAGATTCCAGTATAATTTGCAAAGATCCAAGATGAACCAGCTGAACAAGGAAACCTTGAGAACAATCTTACTTAGAGCCATAAGACCATAATCTCTCGAGGTTCTGAACTTGATGGGAGTAGGTGATGTATCAAAATTGAGTTATGATGATGTGTGTGAGTTGTGTCAAAAATATTCAAGGGGAAATTTTAAGGTTGGAAAAGGATCAAGAGATACCTCTTCTATATTCACTAAATCAATTGCAGGAGCTTGTGTAACTAGAGCTGAAATGGGAAACTTATTTGAAAATTTTAAAACTGATATTCTTAGAACTTTGTATTCATAGTTAGATATTTTATAGGCTAATAAGAAGCAAGAGGAAGTGGAGAAATCCTTGTCTATATTTTGCTCCAAGTGTAGAAAGAAACATCCCTTAAGGGAATGTCCTGCAAATAGTATAGAGGTATGTCAAATTTGTGAAGTTGGTCATTCTACTTATCAGTGTCCTTCTCTTTCAGAGATTGAAGCAACATATCTAGCAGATTAGGAAGCTGCCAGTGCACTCTATGCAATAGCACCTAAAAAACCATGGAAGTCACGTTCTACAAGTATGTCACAACAACATTCTCAATTTCCTTATGCTCAGAATCAGACGTGGAACATTCCAATGCCTTGGGAGCCCTAGTCTCCACAACAACCGTGGCAGGGGAATTTTCCTTATCTTGCTACATTAAATTACCCCCCTTATAATTTTTATCCACTACAACCCATGCCATAGAAAATGGCTCAGCCACAATAGCAACAATTGTAGTTTCCTACCCTACCGAATCAACCACGACCTACAAAAATTCCTACCCAACCAATACCTAACCCAAACAATAACTCCATCCAATTTGCTCACAATATTGGAGTGGCCACCTATCCCACTTTTCCTACCTATTGTATTACATCACAGCCTCTGCAGGAAATTTTTGTTCTTGTGCTGTAGGAATTTCCTATGTCGCTGTAGGAAATTAAACTCAGATCAGGAAAAGTGGTGACTTAGCCCAGAAAAGGGGTGACTGCCATTTTAAAGCCACAAGAACCTTCCTCGTCCAATATTGTCCAGCCTCCTTTTTCCGAGAGGTTGGAGATGAAACTAAAACAACCCAAGTTCAATCTTGTGTATGAAATGAGAAATGTATGCATTAAGATCCTGTTACTGCAAGAAATTAACGATATCCCTATTTATGCCAAAAAAATTATGGAGCTATGTACTTAGAAAACAGGGAGACAAAAGAAGGAACCTTCTACAATTTAAGTAGGTGGAAAAATTGCAAGTATTATGTCCACCAAATTTGTTACTGAGAAATATGTAGACCCTGGGATCCCTGTGGTCACCATATTTATCAATGGGTATCCAATAAGAAACACTCTAATTGATTTAGATGCAACCATCAATTTGATGACCATGGAAACATTGTCTCACATAGGATCCTTTGACTTACTTCCTACTCCTACCATGTTAGAAGGTGTAAATAGGTCTGAGGTAAAGCCAAAGGGTGTATTAGAAGACATTGTCATTTCATTGGATTCCTGGAAATACCCTGAAAATTTCTATGTTATTCAACCTAAGACCAACTTGGGAGGGCATCCTTTGATCTTGGGGAGACCTTGATTGGCTACAGTTGATGCCTACATAGGGTGTAGGTATGGAAACATGACCATCGCTCATGGGGATGAAACTAAACATATCAATATATACCCCCTGCCAAACCTCTCCTAAAGTCAGAAAATACCTATTGGGATGATGAAGAACATGATTAAAAAACTATTCACCCAATATTAACAATAGCCCAAGCCATGAGCCTTAAGGAAAATTCAAAGGAAAATCTTATAAATTGTCATATTTCGATTCCTGGTTTTTCTCAGCATTTAGAGGGGAAATTTAGTCCTAATATAGATATCATTACTAACATGCAGAACTCTTATAAATATGATACTGAATTACATTCGGCCCTCTTATCTACATTTTCTGCATATTCAATGACTGAATTGTTGGGTTGTGTTATATTCTTTCCACATAGTTAACAGGGGGTTTGAGGGGTACCTGTAACCCTAGTTTATGGGGTCTGGGGCAGCGCCCTGGAAAATTTTGATTTTGGACCCTATGTTAGGTTGGGCAGACCCACCTATGATTTTGTGCATGATTTTCGCACATGTTTTTTGGACACGATGGTTTTTCGATCCATGTTATTGGACGCGATGGTTTTCAGTCCATGGTATTGGATGCGATGGTTTTTGGTCTATGGTCTTGGATGCTTCGGCATGTATAAATATGTATTATAACATTGAAAGGAACATAATGAAAAATCAAGCTGGTAGTCTCGGTTTTTGGATCCAATGGGAAAATCTCTGTGTATATGTGTTTTATGTGTTATGCTCTTGCATTGTTTATTTTTTTGTGTTTTAGAATTCGTATCCAGGTAATTTTTGTACGGGGTTAAAACCTACATTTGGTATCAGAGTTGTTTTTGGCTTCAAGGGGACACCTTTGTTGCTGAGGGGTTTCGCTCGGGCCTGTGGTAGACCCTGTTCAGTGGGAGATTTGCAAGATCGATTCTGGTGGTGAAAGAAGATGGCGAGTGGTGGAAAGATAGAGATCGAGAAATTTAATGGTCGGAGTTTTGAGTTGTGGAAACTCAAGATGAAGGATTTGTTGGTGGATAAAGATTAGTGGATCGCGGTAGAACTAGGTACTAAACCAATGGGAGTGACCAATGAAGAATGGAAGAAATTGGATCAGAAGGCAAAGAGCACAATACGATTGTGTGTCTCAAATTTAGTATTGCTAAATGTATCAGGGGAACCTACAACAAAGGCTTTGTGGGACAAGTTAGGGACTTTGTACCAATCTAAGTCTCTGGTGAATAAACTGTTCCTGTGGAAAACGCTGTATAACATGAGGATGAAAGATGGAGACTCGATGATAGAGCATTTGAATGCATTTAATACTGTGGTAAGTCAGTTAGCATCTGTTGATATTAAAATTTCAGACGAAGATAAGTGCATCAGTTTGTTGTGTTCTCTACCAGATTCGTGGGATAGCCTGGTTATTGCAATAGGTAGCAATGCAACTGCCTTGCATTTTTGATGAAATGGTCTCATCCTTGCTGACGGAGGAGATGAGACGGAAAAATATGGAGAGCCAAAATGGTGATGCCTTGTCTGTATGAGGGCGGACCCAGAACATGAACAAAAATAAGTCATCGAGTGGGAGATATAAATCTAGAGGGAGATCTAAATCTCCAGGAAAACCTGTAAAGTTGGTGTGCTGGAAATGTGGAAAGGAAGGGCACTTCAAAAGGGACTGTAAATCTAAAGCTCCTGATAAAGAAAAGGGATCTGATGATGCTCCTTCTACAGAGGGGAAAACCACCTCAGATGAAGGTGGGGATGTGTACTTGCCTTCTTCAAGTACACATGGAGATCACGAGGCATGGTTGATTGACTCAGGTGCATCCTTTCACTTCACTCCCCATAGAGAGTGGTTCTGTGAGTATGAGAAATATGATGGTGGTGATGTCTTCTTGGGATATGACAGGAAGGCTAGAATCATTGGTCACGGAAAAGTAAAGTTGAAGTTGCAAGTTGGAAGGGTTAGAACACTTCCGGGTGCTCTACATATTCCTACATTGGCCAGAAATCTGAATTCTGTAAGAAAGCTGGATGATGCAGGTGTAAAAACAATGTTTGAGAAGGATACCTGCAAGATGGTTTCGGGAGCACTGGTATTGATGTGGGGAGTTTGGACTGGAACTCTATACAAGCTACAAGGTAGCACTGTTGTTGATGGGTGCAACAGTTCTGTGGTTCTTGAAAGTGGAGTAGAAAATCTAGTCATCTCTGGAGAGAGGACCATGCTGTGGCATCAAAGTCTTGGACATATTGGAGAGAAGGGCCTTTGAATACTTCATGGTAAAGGTATGGTAGAAGTTATGAGTAATAGCTCTTTGGATTTTGATTTCTATGAAAATTGTGTATATGGGAAGCAGAATCGGGTGAGTTTCCCCTCTGGAAGTAAGAGGGCAAAACAAATATTAGAGCTTGTGCACAGTGATGTGTTTGGAACTGTAAAGGTTCCATCATTGGGTAAGTCTATGTACTATGTATCATTTATAGATGACTTCTCAAGGCATACATGGATATATTTCCTTAAGAATAAATCTGAAGTCTTTGACAGGTTTAAAGAATTCAAGGCTCTGGTGCAAAAGCAAACATAGAAGAAGATAAAGGTGCTGAGGATAGATAATGGTGGAGAGTTTTGCAGTAAGCAATTTGAAGAATTTTGTAAGAAGTGTGGTATAGCATGGCAGAAGACTACTCCATATACACCTAAGCAAAATGGACTTGCAGAAAGAATGAACAAGACGTTGATGGAAAGGGCAAGAAGCATGTTCAGTGGTGCCGGGTTAGGACAAGAATTCTGGGCAGAGGTGGTGGGGATAGCATGTTACCTGGTCAACAGATCACCTTCATCAGCGTTGGAGGATAAAACTCCACAAGAGGTATAGACTGGTAAGAACCCATCTCTTTCACATCTGAGGGTATTTGGATGTGATGCATATGGACACGTTCCAAAGGAGAAAAAAACCAAGTTGGATAGTAAATCTAAAAAATGCATCCTTATTGGGTATAAGGATGGTTTGAAGGGTTATAAGCTTTGGAACCCAGTAACAAGGAAGGTTGTGTACAATCGAGAGTGGTGTTTAGAGAGGTGAAAGATGTTATTAAACATGAAGTCCAACCAATGGAACATGAGAAGATAGAGTTTGAGCTAAAGGAGGAAGAATAAGACTCTATAGCAGAGGAGGAATCAGAAGATGAAGAGCCACAAACTCCAGGTGTAAGAAGATTAGTTTGAGAAAGAAGGCAACCAGAAAGGTATAGTCCATCTACTTTTTGTTCAAATATTGCTTTATCTACTATTGATGATGATCCCAGAACTGTGAATGAAGCAGTGGGTTTAGAGGATGGAGAACTCTGGAAAGAGGTCATGGTTGATGAAATGGCATCTTTGCATAAAAATGAGGCTTGGGATCTAGTGGAGTTGCCGGCCTGAAGGAAACCCATTGGCAGCGAATGGGTGTTCAAGAAGAAGACAAATGCAAAAGGAAAGGTGGAGAAATACAAAGCTTGGTTGGTAGCAAAAGGTTATTCCCAGGTGCCAGGAATTGATTTTGGTGATATTTTTTCTCCGGTTGCCAAGGTGACTTCTATTAGATTACTTTTATTTGTTGCTGCTGCTTTTGATTTTGAGGTAGAACAGATAGATGTGAAGACAACATTTCTTCACGGGAATATGGAAGAGAAGATCTACATGAAGCAACCTGAAGGCTTTGCGGTGAAGGGTAAGAAAGAACTGGTATGCAAGTTAAAGAAGTCTCTGTATGGGTTAAAACAGTCACCAAGGATGTGGTA